>JAVLUZ010000160.1:4555448-4562948 GCA_036768485.1 Mermis nigrescens
ATGATTTCAGAGAACATCTCAATGTCATCTGCTACGCGATATCTGAATTGTGAATTTGTCTTTTTAATATTGCTTGCTTACTAATAATTGTGTCGTTGGTAATATAGTATTCGCTATATGCATCGGATAGTATTAACGATTTTAAGTATCTATAAAGCATTGCTGGTCCGATGGTCGGACTAGTGTGTAGAAGGGGATGATCACCGTAGGTGGGCAGCACCAAAATTCTGGGGAGGGGTGCAAATTATTTCAAAGGTAAAAAAATGGTCTTAAAAATGGTGGTATGGCGAACAAACGCCATTTTTCAACGTTTCTCATCTAGCACTATCCATTTGCATCAAAAAATTGCAAAAAGTTTCATAAATTGAATTCTGGGGGGATATTTTGGTTTCTGGGGGATGCATACCCCACCCCTTACCCAACGCGTGTGATGATCACTGAGCAGAGCGGTTTATTAAGCTTACACGCTTCTATAAATACGTGTTAATCACAAAAATCTCAATTTACAGTTTTTGGTGATTTCAAGCATTGCTACGAAAGTATTCAAATTTTTTCTCTATTTGCCCTTATTTCGTCTCATTTTTATCACAAATTTCTATTTTTTGTTCCCGCAGTGTAGATTCCAACCCCGCGCACATGTCTTTCCATGTCCTTAATACCTTAATCATGTGCTTTCAATCTGAGTTAAGTTGAACTCAAAAACCAAATTTTTCAAATTCCAGCTAAGCTATATATGTACGTGGATTTATTTTATTTTATTATTCTAAAAGTGGGATAAGCGCTCTTCTTGCCTTGCCTTCATTTTTCAGCACCGATTTTGTCTGTATTGCGCTTCGTTAATTAATTGTTTACTTGTTTTTGCACGTTATCTGTGACGGTTTTCATGTTTTGATCTTGCGAATTGAATTTGAACGCTTCTTGTATTATCTAAGACTAAAGTTCCGCAACGTGCTTGTTCTGCTACTAGCGTCTCATTGTTCTTCGTGTTACTGATCGTCTCTGTCTATAGGCATTTTCGTGCCATTTTGTTTTCCGAATGCTTTTGTGTCGTATGATTCCTAGTCGGAAATTAGTAAAAGTTTCATGTGCACAAGTTCGCAATTTGTGGAAAAAGGCATAAAATATGCACGGTCACCAATTAAGCATGCCTATCGATCATACTCGTACTATAATTTATTTGGGAGGAGGTTTCTAACGCTCAGAACGTCAGCTGAGTTCTGACCCGGAACAAAATGTTCCCCGTACGCTATTTTAGCGTGTATAATTACCAGTTTTTGAGGTACCAAGAAAGCTTAATTTTTGACCCCCTCCCAGATCGGCTATGCTGTGCATCAATGGTATAGTCCCCCGATATAAAAAATGGGGAATTTGCTCGGGAAAATGAAGGCCTAAAATGGATGAAAACAGAAAAATTTATTTAAAAGTGCTTTAAATTGACCAGAAGCTGTATAACTTAGGTTAAGTGCTATTTTAGCGCTTATATCAGTTCTTTAGGTCATTTTGGCCCAAAAAACTTACTTTTTGACCCCGCCCCTTAGGCTGACTGACCCTCCGGATGGACCATGCTGTGCATTTATAGTCTAGACCCCAACCCCGCCATTCACATGTCTAACTGGCCATGACCAGATATGCACTTAGGGGGAGGTCACGGAATTTCTGAGGAAAATAAGAATTTAACTTACGTTTTTCGTTGATTAGCATATGTATTTCACTTCCATGATAGACTGAAATTGGGCTACAGTTTTTATTAGGTGACTATTCTTTATCTTAAAATTTCTTATTTCTAGCGCTTTGCGCTAGATTTTTCATTGACAAAATTACCAGAAGTATAACGTTTTTATCATAAAATGTTCACAAAGGTTTCAAATTTCCTTTATTTAAAATGCTTCTGTCCACAAGAAAATGGCGAAAAACGTTATTTTGTTAATGCGTTTGATTGAATTTCGGTAGGTACTAATGACTTGAAAATTCGGAGTTATCGGCCCTGTCAGGAAATTCTGGATCCGCCCGGAAATTATGGATCCGCCCGCCACTGACCTGAGCTTACGAAGATTAAACACAATTTCTGAAAGAAAAATGCTTTGTCAAAATAGGGTGTAGGGCAGGCAGACTTTTTGTTTCATTGCACCTATCCATTATATTTTTTTGCGAATTCGGCAATAATACAGGAAAATCAAATTTTTATAGAAGCACTTTTAATGAAAAACGAATTATAAACAGTGTATCCATAAGTGAGCACACACGGGTATGGAGAAGTCTGGGGATCTGGACCTACGAAATCAAAGAGATCCCGCAGGATCCGATAGTAATTTAAATCAGTACAATAGTGCTTATGCGCACTTCTGGCATCACAGCTAAGAATAATAGCGGCAAACACATGCTTTTTAACATTTTGTTTATGCACAGAGCACATGTTGACGACAGGAATATCGTCAGCAAATCTATTTCCTCTACTCAATTAGCAAAGTGATCGTTTGGAGAACAATGCATTACCTATGTTGCATCACTTGATGAACGATGCAGGACAACAACTATTATTTTGAATTTTAAATGTTTCATCGCGAAAATCTACGCTTAATTCGGAACAAGAAAAACGACTTTTTTATGCAAATTGGAGAAAAACACGATAAACATGCTAAAAATTTTTTGGCAGAAAATAACTGACGGATTTGTCGATGCCGCACTCCTACGTAATGTTAGCTGTTTATTACTAGTGCCAAATATATTTAAATACGACAGCATACCTACATAATTCTACAATCAAAGTTCATGTTTGAATATATAACGTTGTTTCTCATCTATACTCCAGAAAAAAATCAAAAAATTAGAAAATATTATGCATCAGTTCTGTCGATGAACATATTTTAAGCTAGTAAAACCCACTAGCCATGTGTTTTAAATTGTATTTCTTGCTATGTCAGTGCACGCAACTTACTGCGAAAATTAATTAGCAGAGCCAATTCAATAACAAAATTAATATTTCAAAACTTCGCTAATGCGTATTTTCGCAACATTGCATAGTATCGTAAAGATTCGAAATTGAGCTGATTAGACTAAATGAACAAGTTGACCTATTTTAAAATTAAGCTAAGGTCATTAAACTCGATTCGCATTAAATAATTAAGCTAAGGTCATTAAACTCGATTCGCACTGATTGATAAACGAAGTAAGGTTTGAAGAACTTTTTGTCGGTCTGCAAGCATCCCACAGATGCTATTCATGTTTGGTTAATTCATGATCCTTAGTAAATTAGATCAAAAAATTTATGGCTTAACAAAAACATTGTCAAATAAAATTTTTGACCTGGTTTACTAACTACTCGCCCAGATTTCACTACTTCATGGAAAACTCGATACTGACAGACTAAGTGTTGCACAGTAGTTTGAAGATGGTCTCAAATTTTACCCGATAATAGTGACTGTTTATATTGTTTTACGAGCAGATATGAAAAATTTATTATGTATTGTTGCCGTGAATCGCATCGAATTATACAGGAGACCTACATTTGAACATAAGTAGGTTGTTTGTCGTCGTTTCGTGTCAATTTTTACAGTGTTCAGTCTGTTCTTATCCTAATTTATTGTAAAATGATGGAATTTTCGATGTGTTTTTTAATCATTGGTAAGCTTGACCTGTTTTCGTTTTCTTTAAATTTACGACGTTGAAATCGTTACAGCTTAGAGATAAAAATGTTATTCAATTAGTAGGAGCTCGTTTTATAAAGTTAGAAACATAGCTAGGCAATGCCCATTGCCCCAGCTGGTACCCAAGCCCAATTTTTTTTGGTTGGTTGCTTAGTAGTTGAAGTGTTTGGTTGGTCATAAAGCTTGTTTGAAATTGTACACTAGAACACTAGATTTTGAATGATGGTTCTATAAGACTGCATTACCTACATAAATAGCTCATTTAACCATTTGACAGTGTTTTCATATTATTTGATTTAGTTTTATTACCAACAACTTACTCCAGCACTATAGTGCATTGCACATGAAATTTCCTTGCTCATATCATCAGGTGCAACTGGCAGAGCCTCTGGCTGGTACCGGACCTGCTCTAGCTGGTGATTGTGACCCGTTTGACCCACCGTCCCGCTAGACCCACCGTCCCGCTAGACCCACCGTCCCACTAGACCCACCGTCCCGCTAGACCCACCGGAAGTCTCGCTAGACCCACCACGTGCATAATGAGGTGTCCCACTAGACCCACCACTCCGCGACCGTCCCGCTAGTCCCACTGTCTCGGAAGACCCACCCGAAAAAATGAAGACATACATATTACATGTGCAAAAATTTTTGTAATCATTAATTTAAAAGCAAGTTTGAGTATTTCCAAAAATTTTACTCGTATTTCCAAACGTTTGGGAGGGCTAGTCCCCCATCCCCCACAGCTACGCCACTGCCTAAGTAATAGAAACAAAATGTTTTAGATATAAAGTAAATTTTCAAAATGATACAACGATACTTGTCAATAATTTAAAGAGACATAATTTGTTTCTAATAGTATTTTTCAAATGTGTATATATTGTCAACAAAATCAATAACGGACAGCTGTAAATTTTGAAATATGGAAGAATAAATATTAATAATAAAAATAATAATAATAATATTGATAATAATAATAATAATAATAATAATAATAATAATAATAGTAGTAGTATTAGTCATAACAACAACAACAACAACAACAATAATAATAATAATAATAATAATAATAATAATAATAATAATAATAATAATAATAATAATAATAAGAGTAATAATTTGATTAATAATAATAATAATAATAATAATAATAATAATAATAATAATAATAATGATAATAATAATAATAATAATAATAATAATAATAATAATCATAATAATAATAATAATTATTATTATTATTATAATAAAAATTATTATAATAATAATGATAATAATAATAATAATATTAATATTAATAATAATAATAATAATAATAATAATAATAATAATAATAATAATAATAATAATAACAATAATAATAATAATAATAAAAATTATTATAATAATAATAATAATATTAATAATAATAATAATAATAATAATAATAAGAGTAATAATTTGATTAATAATAATAATAATAATAATAATAATAATAATAATAATAGTAGTAGTCATAACAACAACAACAACAATAATAATAATAATAATAATAATAATAATAATAATAATAATAATGACTTACTTTGACTTAAACACCATAAGCTTCAATGACGTTGGTAGGGCAACGACCGTTGAGCTGTGGCGGCCAAAGGCAGTGTATCACGGATTACAGCACGCCATTGATCGCGGTTCAAGGCTGCTTGTTGGGCATCAATGATTGAGAAGTGGAGCGGCTGAACATCTTGTGCCACTTGTGTCAACCATGTTTTCTTAGGGGCGTCTCGAGAGATTTTCCACCCCGTGGGCCGCTTGGAGTTAATTAACTGATAGGGTAGTCGGGTGTTGTTCATGCGGCAGACATGTCCAAACCACCTGAGCCGCTGTCGCTTTAAGTAGAGTTCGATACTGGTTTGGTTTTTACATACTTGCAGCACAGTTTCATTCTCCCATCGGTCTCGTAGATTTATGTGCAAAATGCTGCGAAGACATCGAAGTTGAAAACGTTCTAATATGTGCATATCGCTTTTAAGCAGAGTCCACGACTCAGAGCCGTACATCAAAATTGTCCTGATGGAAGCATTAAAAATTCTCATTTTTGTTGTGATGGTAACGTCTTTTTGGTTCCACAAACACTTCTTTAGTGAAGTGAATGCTGACATGGCATTCCCAATGCGGTTTTTGATGTCGCTAGTTGCTACTATTCGTCCACTATCGATAACCGATCCCAAATATTTAAATGCATCCACCCGTTCGATTGGTTTGCCATCAAGTTGTAATATGGCCGGTTGTGTGCCCGTGAGAATAAATTTAGTTTTTTCGCTGTTTATTGTCAGGCCGAGTTTGTTGGCATTCACTTGTAACGCATTCAAGGTATTTTGTGCGGCTTGAGCTGTTTCGGCAAAAAATACAATGTCGTCGGCGTATACTAAATCAGTGAGAGACAAATTAGCTCCGACTTGTACACCTGGCATGTCGTCGAAAGTTTTTCTGAGAATCCAGTCCATAGTCACGTTGAACAACATAGGCGAAATAATGCATCCCTGTTTAACGCCAGTGGTAATTGAGAATGGTGAGGACACATTTCCCAAATATTTTGCCCTGCTCATTCCACCGTCGTAGAAGGCCTTGAGAATACTAAGTGTGGCATGCGGGATTGATTCATTTTTGAGGGCGCACCATAAGGACGAATGGTCTATGCTATCGAATGCGCATGCAAAATCCACAAATACCAAGAATGTGTCCTTTTTACAGCGTAGGCGCGATTCGGTTAGTTGCCTAAGTGTGAATATTTGGTCGGTGCAACCTCTTCCAGGCCTGAAACCAGCCTGCTCTTCCCTGCAGTTAGTTTCTCTAACACTGAGTAGTCTGGATCGGATTATAGAGGTCAGAAGTTTTCCAGATGTTGCTAACAGGCTTATTCCTCTATAGTTTTTGCAGGTAGCTGGGTCTCCCTTTTTGTGAATTGGTACGATAATTGAGTCCTTAAAGTCTTGAGGCACTGTGCCTTTGTTCCAGATGGTCGAGTATACGCCTTTTAGTTGTTTGACTATTGCCTCTCCTCCAGCTTTTAAAGCTTCAGCAGGGATGTTGTCCACACCTGGTGCCTTCCGGTTCTTGAGTCTTTTTATTGATATTCTGATTTCCTCTTCAGTTGGAGGATGATCATTAATTGTGCTTGAAAATTTCAGATCCACGTTCTCCATCAGCCTTTTGTCTAGGCTTGTGGGGTGTGGGCGGTTAAGCAATTGGCTAAAATGTTCTTTCCATCTATCTAGTTTACCCGTTAGTGATTTGATGGGGTTGCCATGGTGATCTTTGAGGTTTGAACTCGTTGCTTTAAACTTTCCATTACAACTTCGCAGGATGCTGTAAAGTAAGCGCGAATCATGGTTCTTGCTGGCTATTTCCATTTCTTGGGCTTTCACATTCCACCAAGCGTCCTTATCCGTCTTAAGCTGCCGTTTAATTTGTCTATTGAGGAAAAGGTACAGCTTGTGATTAATATTCTTGATTTTTGCGCGTTCTTCAACTAGTTTTAGGGTATCATCTGAGATCCAAGGTTTTATTTTTCGTCGTTTTTTGGGACAAATTTCATTAAGTGAGTAGATAATGGCGTTTTTTGTTGAGTTCCAGTTTTCATCAACATTGTTGGCTAACAGTGGGGAAAATTTATTTTGTAAAAGAAGTTGAAATTTGGCCTGACTGTTGGGGTCGGATAAGTGCGAGTAATCGAGGGTAGCTGTGGGGCGAATATTGTTGTGCGCCTTCAGATGCAATCGGAATTTGGCCCTGACCAGGTGGTGATCTGATCCGATCGAAGCTCCGCGCATTGCCCGAACATCATGGATAGCACTGTGGAACCGCTTATGCACCAGGA
>JAVLUZ010000160.1:4567948-4672616 GCA_036768485.1 Mermis nigrescens
GAGAGACGAAAAGTTTTAAGTCAGATCTCATTAAACATTAGGAGATGGTTTAAAAACAATGCTACTTTTGTTGCGTTTCTTGGAAAGCCATATACTACGGAAAAGAAAAATTAAGCAAAAAACGAAAAGATTTCACCTCATCCGAACTCATTTCCAGAAAACAAAAAACAGTTTTTCGAACATTTCTTTACATTCCATAACTCTGAAAAAATTTAAATTCTTGTCCTTATATTCAATTCTAGCGCATTTCAATGAAAGTGATATAGAAAATTAATAATTTGTGAAAAGTTGTGAGAAATTTCGACTTCGTCACCATGCCTTATTCAAACTTGGGGTGTTTAGACGACGCAAATGATTCAAAAAATAATAAATGCGGTGCAAACCAAAAATTTTGGGTTTATTTCAATAGCGTGCTAAAAACGTATTTTGGATGTCTTTCAGTTCAGATGTGCTTCAAGAATTTTCAATTTTTTTCTCTGAATGACCCTTATAAAAACTACTCGTATATGTAGGTAAAGTTTGAGGGGTTAGTTCCCTCAGTCTCCCCTCAGCTATGCAAGTGCCTGAAGAATCGACAGGCGGTCATCAATCTGATATCTTGACTTAGTTAGCGCGCATTAAAGAATTTGAAAAATGCACTTTTCTTGTTGCTCTATTCAATGTTTAAGAAGTTTTTTACTACGCATTCTTTTTACTTTAGCATTAAATGAATATATTATTCTTTAAAATACTGAATCGGCGACATATGCAAGTCAAATTTAAAGGCCATTGTATTAGATGTTTCATTTATCAGGCTATGGCAGTCAGTCAATCGGATGCACCGGGAGCGCTTGTCCCACCAGCGCCCCAGGCTACGGAGGCGGATATCCAAGTGGAAAAGGAGGATGCAAATGGTGCAAGGAGATAACGCCACCGCCACCGTATCCTGGACCGCAGCCGGGTTCTTCATCTGGCTACGGTTCGCTTAGTCGCAATTTATTATGTCCATCTTGCGGCATCCACGCCCCACCAGGGATGCCTTATATTGCGGTCCAGATGGCTGGCCCTGACGTCACTCCTCATACGCAATTCGTAATGCCACAGGAAGGAGTAAAATGTGCGACATGTAGTGGAGGTAATCCTGGTCTTTCTTATGGGCCTTCGAGCGCCATCTCAGCACCGTCATATGGACTAGGCTCTGGACCTCCATGGCCTGCACCTACTTATGGTCAGACGTCATCTGCGATGCTACCAAGCCCGTGTGCTGGTGGAATATGTGGTATTGAATCACTTTCATCTTATTCAGCTCCCGTAGTTCCAGCGCGGGGATTAAATCCGTTCGCCCCTGCCGAGCCAGTTATTCCAGGTGGATCGACGCCGAGATCCGTTAACGCATCGTCAAGTACTTTTCCCACGCCTTCCAGATTTCTTCCATTTGAAAGCGACAGTTCTCTTCAAGATACGAATGTACTGTTTAAAAAGGATGCTGTTGAACCTATTTATCAGTCAGATAAGGTTGACGATAAGAATTCCTCCAACTTTGCAAGCTCCGAACAGAAATCCAATAAGAGTGATACAAGCAGAGAACGTTTAGATTCGAGACAAACTATTAAAATTACAACCGTAGCTTTGGAAACCACTTCCGTGGGACAACAAATAGTTATCGCTGACCAGCCAGATGTTATCAGAGGGCCATGGGGATTACCAAAAGTAAGAAACGCCACGACATCCACAAGCTCTATTTCTCGCGGAGAAAAGATAGTAAATTTAGTTACAAGCACTGTGAGACCAAATTATCGACAACGCTTTACGGATCAAGTGTTTAATAGACTAAATTCTGTGAAGAGCGCCGAACGCGATGAATATGCAGAAGAATCAAAACGTGATGCTGGAAAACCAACGTTCGATCAGACCTACATGGACGATGGCGGAATCGCCGTCAATTTCGGTAGAATAAACGCGCCGCGAGCACTTGAGCCATCTGTTGCTCTTTCTAAAGATTACTTTATCGCCAGTAATTCGAATTCGACAGAGAACTAAATTATATGTGTTTGCGTACGGTAAGATGACATGAATTTAAATTATGCGCCTCTAATCTTGTACATCATGCTCCGTGTATGTATGCCTGAAATGAGATTCTTAATTTTAATTTCATGAAATAAACTTTGATACGAGCAATCATAGAAGCTGGTGACGAAAACACTTGGTAGGCATGCATTTGATATTTACCCTGAAAATCTGAGTTTATGCGGAAAATAAGGCATCTATGTGATGTCTGGGGAGGTTAATCGTTGCTGAGTTAACCCCTCAAACGTTGCCAAACCTCGCAAAATGTCTGATTTGAATGAAATCTAAAAATAAAAAATCATAGGAATGCTAAAAATCAGATTTTCTCTAAGGAACACAAGAATCGAAGTATATTCTGCGGCCTACATAAGGTAGTTGTGGTGGCTTCACTTTCAGAAATAAATAATCAACAATTTATTGTTTAAAACAAGTGTTTAATCTAAATTAAAGAAAACGAATCATTTTGTTTACTAACCTTAAATGAATGCAAGTCTGAGCAACCGCTTTAAGTGTGACAAGGCAAGGCACTAAAGATACACAAACAGGTTAGCAGCACCAATGAATTTCGCACACAGCGCAAGAACAATGAGCGACTTAACCGTGCAAATAAATACAATAGTGCATAATGATAGACCGGTAATTTTCACAGCTCATTATGTACATATGTATACATAGAATGCCGAAGCAGGAGAAAATGTAACTACATCAAGGGCGTAGCCAGGAGGGGGCATAGGGGGCATATACCCCCTCCGAAATCTTGTTGATTTTTCTGGTGCAATAATTGTATTCAGAAAATTGAGATCAAAACAGCAAAAAAACGTCAAATTTTCCGGCGCTCCGCGCCGAGTCATTATTATTTATTGTTATATAGATCCATGAATTAAGAAGCTTGAATCAGCTAAAATAATCCAGCGCTTCAAATCACTTCAATGATTTATTGCACTATTTGTTCGTTGAGTGAAACTGTGCGAAACTGATTGCATACCAGTCTGTCTATTTTCTGCTTTGTTTGTCTTTCTGTACGAGTACACATAATTCTATTGTAGTGGCCAAATTTTCTTGTTTTTGCGCATTTCCTGCTTTCTGAACTAAATCTTGTTAATAAGAAGGCCACAAATGGGCCTGAAAACGGCAAGAACAAAATTTTCATTGATACATCTTCCTATACATCATTGGCAGCCACCCGTTGCTGCACTATATACTTAGCAGAGGTTGGAAAACGTATTCCAGTACATAAATTTTGTGCAACGTAGGATTCGATCAATTTTAACTGTTTTTGGGCTTAATTCAGAACTAAGATTTGACCGATTTTACGAAAATTTTAACGTTATTAGCATTCAAGTACTTTGTTTACAAAATTTCCCGGGGCTCTGCCCTGGATTCCGCTTGGCGCTTAAGCGCGCTAACCTGAATCCCCTAACCGTAAAATCTCGTTATACGTATACAGATTTTTGGGAGGACAAAAAAGGGTAAAAGGTTTAGGAATTTCTTAAAATTTCCAGCGCTTCGCGCCGAAACTACTTTGTCTGTTCTGTGTGATTTAAATGGTTTAAATTGAGTTTAGAGAGCAAAAACGATTTTCCGGTGCATGCTTCGCCGGCTACTGTCATCTCTTTGTATTAGCGCTAGCATTGCGTTTAAAAGCCTCAATCAGTCAAAATATTCTATTGCTTCAAACTATGTAATTCGCGGTTTTCCAGTTAGAAGCCTGATGTCGAAATTGTTTTGTACAAATTTGATTATTTTCTGATCTGTCAGACTATCAGTCACAGAGCTACAAAATGTTAAGGGCGGTAGAAAATTACTAATTTTGTGGTGCTTTGAGCCACTCATGATTTGCAAGCTGTTTATCAATAAAAGGGCCGTAAATTTTACATGAAAATGGTAAAAATATCAAAAATTTTCCGCGCTTTGCGCCGCTTCACCCTTTTTGTATTTTTGATCGCCAGAAACTTATAAATCAAATAGGTTACGCTACTAAAAGGTAGGAAAACTCAGTTTTACTGTACATAACGTGCTACTCTACCATATCAAAGCATTCAATGCAAAAGCAGTCTAAAAAATGTTTTGTGTATGCCTTCCCCGGAAAAAATTCTGTTTACGCCTCTGACCTACTTCATCTCATCACACGTGTAACCATACGTGGGCAGCAAGAAAATTCTGGGGGGATCTAAGATTTTTGAAGGTCAAAAAATGGCCTTAAAAATGGTGATATGGCAATAAAAACACCATTTTTCGACGTTTCTCATCAAGCACTATCCATTGGCATCAAAAAATTGCGAAAAAAAGAAAAAAATTTTCAAAAATTGATTTCTGGGGGGGTCTTTTGATTTCTGTGATGGGGTCTTTTGGTTTCTGGGGGAGTCCAGACCCCCCCAGATCCCCCCACGCCCATGTGTGCGTGTAACTGTCCGCATGAAACAGCGTGACGTGATGCGAATGTCATGATTTATTTTTTGAGCCATTCAACTGAATATTGATTATATGTTTATTGTCATAAAAATGCGATACTGGTATCCGACTAAATCGGCTGTCTAGCTCAAATCAAAGTTTTTTCTAAGCTCTTCAGCAAACAAGCGAGAAATCTTTGGAGGAGACACCTCAGAGGCCGCAGAGTATACCTCGATTTTTGTGTTGCTTAGATAAAGTCTGATTTTTACTAGATTCCTATGATTTGTTGCTCTCATGGGTGACTTTTTTCTAGTGGAATCCTTTTGTCTTTAATAATCAATCCGCTATTCGATGTATATTTGTCCTTTTTGTTACATCGGAGCGTTTTTCTTACCATACATTTAATTAGAATGATTTGAGTGAATCGATTAATAAACTTAGTCGCATGAATGTTAAACGAAATATACATAACTTGACAGCACAGGAAACAAGATTTTTCATTCCCATCAACATCTACATCGCAAACAAGACTTGTTTCCTAATTCATAATCATGAATTTATTAATACCAGTTTATTTTAAAAAGTTACCTTCTACAACGTTTTGAAATCAAAATTAATTTTTAGTTTAACTTTACACAGCCATTGAGTCACGCAAAAACAACGTTAGATTCGTCATACTGATTTTACGGAGAAATGTTTGTAAAAAAACTTAGTTTGGTACAACCTACAAATTCCTGTTCCTGGGCCTGGAGTGTAAAGTTCACACAACTGGAGGGTGTGCAGCGAATTGCAGAAGTTCGTTATCTTAATAGTACAAAGAAATCCCCAAGTTCTAAAAAAATTTGACCTTCGGCAATGCTCTATAGCTAAAATTAATTCTCAGTATAAACTTTACACCACCGCTTAGTGTAAAGAAATGTCTGAAATCCGATCCGTAATCTTGTTGTTCCGAACATTTTACAAAAAAATGATCCTCCACAATTCTTTCGGAGTAAAATAAACCTTTAGTGTATACTATTTTACACCGCCATTAAGAAAACTGATTCGTCCAGTAGAATGTGTGACCCTTAAGCGTGAAGCATTCTTACAGTTGAGATCATACCACTCTCATAACAGGAAAAGATCATGGACAAAATAGACGCAAAAACGTGTCAGTAACCCCAGACCTATAACTTTACACCTCCAGGACTAACTCAATATTGAATGTGAAGAACGCATCTTACTGCGATGTGTAACCTTTAGGACGTTCTTAGCAGACAGAATAATTGCAAAAACGTTTTTTACCACAGCGCTAGTACTTTACACCTCCATAATAACTCAGTATCGAGTGTAGAGAATGCTCCAAGTACCATTTGTAACCGCGGCCACGTACTTCATTTTTATAATAGTCCGCACAACTCAATTCATAATTAGAGAAGTTGGCACATAAAAAACGGTAAAAAACGTGTTCTTCTACACCAGAGTTTAAATTTTAAACTTTCACAACTAAATTAGTATTGAGTTTAAAGAAACGCGTCCAAGTGCAATGTGTAACCTTTGAGGCGTACTTTTTGGTTTGGTATATTTTGCGCATCTTGATTCATAACCGGCGTAGTCGGCAAACTAAAAAAAGGTAAAAAATGTGTTTCTTCGTGCACCAACAAGGTGTAAATTTTAGAAATCTGTACTCAACTCTCAATTGAGTGTAGATAAATTCGCTTTAGACCAGTTTGTAGCCCTTAAGTCGTAATACGTTTGTGTATGAAAAATCTTTGTTCCACATCCTACCGGAGATATTGACCAATCAAAAAAGGCAAGGAAACGTGTTTTTCACCATATGTTACACCACTGATTTCGAACTTTCCACCTCCATAATTGACTCAATATTGATTCTGACTCAAAATCGGAGAAGCTAGCGGATAAATATGAGACAAAGCTTGTTTTTTACACCATCCATTAGATTGTAAAGTTTACCATTCTATTCCGTATAGTGAAAAAAGTTGCTGATAAACAGAAAAAAGCCATTGAGTCTTAGTCCATTTCTATCAAAAAATTTCTTGGGACTGAAGACAAAAACACGACGAATATCTGTCTTTTACACATGCAGATTTTTACACTGAGAACTAATGCGAAATCTAAAAAACAAAGAATTTGCCATCTAGAGAATTTCATCCGCTACAATTCTGCATCATTAAATTGTACCAAACATTTATGCTGGGTTGTATACAAGCTCTCCGATAAAACCGTAACAGGTTTTTATGTTACAACGTTACGCCAAAACTTTACACGCTCATCACACTTGGTATTGAGTATAAACAAACAGTCACCATCATACGTGGGCAGCAAGAAAATTTGGGGGGGGGTGCAAGATTTTTTGAAGGTCAAAAAATGGCCTTAAAAATGGTGGTATGGCGATAAAAACACCATTTTTCGACGTTTCTCATCAAGCACTATCCATTGGCATCAATAAATTGCGAAAAAACGAAATAAATTTCAAAAATTGAATTCTGGGGGGGTATTTTGGTTTCTGAAGGGGTGCATACCCCAAACCCCCCACGCCCAAGTGTGGTCACCATCCGGATTTTCGATGATCTATCTTAAAAACCGCACTTCGCAGATGTGTTCCGTTGTAGCTGTGAGGGGAGTCATTTTTTAGGGGTATCCAAGTATATTATAGGCACGCGCTTCTTATTATGTGTTCGTTCAGCTGGATCAAGAGGATAATTGCAAAATTTTAAGATAAAAAAATTAGTTCTGCGCACGCGCTACTCTAATGTAGCTCCAATGAAAAGCTTGTCATTTTCTAAATAAAATTAGTCTGTTTCAGGAAACCTTGTGCATGAATCTATTGAGTGGATATAGACCGATTACAAACGTGGTTTAAGCTGAAGCAGCAATCACTATACTGTGCATAACAATTAATAAGCATTGAAATTTAGCAATGTAGAATTACATGTCAGTAAGCTGCCTAGAAACCACTTTTGTAACTGATTGCTAGATCGCTGAAAATTAATTTCTATGCACAAGTATTCGTGAAATAGACTGTAGGAGTGGAAAAATCCCATGCAATGAAACACTGCTACACACACCTGGGCGTGAGGGGAGGGGTGGTTTGGGGGTATGCATCCCCCCGAGAAACCAAAATACCCCCAGAATTCAATTTTTAAATTTTTTTCGTTTTTTCGCAATTTTTTGATGCCAATGGATAGTGCTTGATGAGAAACGTCGAAAAATGGTGTTTTTTCGCCATACCACCATACGTGGGCACACAACTTAGGCAATGCTCCATATCGGCCCATCACCAGGACGGGCCGAACCAAAAGTTGGACGGGGCTATGTTTTGTACAGGAATAAAATTTTTGGAGATAATCTAAGGAAATGCTAGATACAGTATATCATGAACATGCACAGGAACCATCTTATTACACTGTTTGATACCTTTTTCATGGATGGACCCACCTTTTTTCATTGACTGACCCACTGATCAAGCTGAATGACCCACCTTTTTCAGGCACGGATCCACCTTTTTCAGGGACAGACTCACCTTTTTCAGGGCCTAGGGACCCACCCACCCTTTTGGCTGGAAGTTGGACGGGGCGAACCGTCAGCCATTGCCCAGGTATGCGTGGGCAGCAAGAAAATTCAGTAGGATGGGGGTGCAAGATTTTTCAAAGGTCAAAAAATGGCCTTAAAAATTGTGGTATGGCGAAAAAACACCATTTTTCGACGTTTCTCATCGAGCACTATCCATTAGCATCAAAAAAAAATTGCGAAAAAAACGAAAAAAATTGGGGGGGGGTATTTCGGTTTCTCGAGGGGGGGGGTGCTTACGCCCCAAACTCCCCACGCCCAGGTGTGCATACCACCATTTTTAAGGCAATTTTTTTACCTTTGAAAAATCTTGCACCCCCCAGAGTTTTCTTGCTGCCCACGTATGCTGCTACAGCAATGATATGAAGCGCAGCAATGGGCAGTTAAACTCTTTTGATCTACAAAATATTGTGCGCGTCGAGCAGGCTTAAACCATTCTTCTTTCTAAATGAACTACGGAAAGAACCGTTTGAAATAGAACAGATTTAAGTAACCAGATTTTAAGCGAAGGTAAACAACTTCATTTGTCATTTCATTTATTTAGCATACATATGAGCACAACCACAAATAAATTCAAAGAACCAACAAAAATAAACCCCAAAAATCAATAAGTACTGCAGCTTCGAGGTACCTACATCTATCACCACTTGCCGCCTGTTTTTTTCTTCTTTTTAGGCTTCTGTGCCAAAGGTCTCTGCTGACGCGGTCCAGGGGCGCTAGGAGCAGCAACCCCCGCAGCCGGCTTAGGCGATGTCATCGTTGCTGCGCTGGAGGACTCAGCCTTCACATTGCTGTCCCTATAATATGAATCAGTTAGCATCTGTGACGAAATGTCGAAACAAAAAAATTAAAGTCACCCTATGCGAGAACAAGTGCGAATTGGAGGGGCGAAAGAGGAGCCTGGCCATAGGTGGGCGGCACCAAAAATTCTGGGGTGCAAGATTTTTCAAAGATCAAAAGATAGCCTTAAAAATTGTGGTATGGCGAAAAAATGCCATTTTTCAACGTTTTTCATCGAACACTATCCATTGGCATCAAAAATTGTGGAAAAAACAAAAAAAATTTCAAAAATAAATTCTGGGGGGTATTTTGGTTTCTCGGGGGTGCATACACCCCAAACTCCCCCACGCCCAGGTGTGAGCCTGGCCCTTCGTGGCGACCCAATTCAGTTGGTGAATCAAGAAAAATATGTTTTGTAACGATTCCCAGCCAATACTATTACAATTTTCCAAATCGATATTACATATTCACGCTTTTTACTGACCTTATTGGCAACCTAAAAGCCTTATTTTTTACATTAGAAATGTAAGCATGTAGGTACCTATATATAGTTTATTTAACGATGCATATGTACGCTGTGCAGAACTGGCAATTTTTAAGTTGATGAGAATTAATTACAAAAGCAGTTTAAACTGAAGCAATGACTAAATATCATGCCTAGTAATGAATAGGTTTAGAAGACTTTACTATATGTATGCAAAATTAAATTACTGTAGTCTTCTTGAAGTCACCTAATCACTTCAATATTTCTACAAAACTGCTTTTCGGACAAAAGTTTTTTCGAGACAGACTATAATTTTGTACACAGCAGCTCTGTGGTAAGTATGTAGATTTCAGTAAAAACATTAATTAAAACGGACTCTCCATTTTTACCTAAAAACGTTTTGGCGCTAAGCGTCATTTCCATCAATAGCATTGTATTTCACTCCAAGCGTAAGATAGTCGTACAATATATGATACAGTCTTTAGTTCCTTTTCAGCAAAACGAACACGAAAAGCTACACACCTTTACATGACTAAAACTGTTCAAAGCGAAGGCGCAATTTTACACAACAGAAAGATAGAAAAAATATATAAAAAACATTTGGCCAGGTCAAATGTTTTGCGAGATATATAGAGCAGTTAGCTCGATTCTTTAGTTTGATTTCAAAATTTTAATTGCGAAATTTGAACTCTTAAGAGCCCTTACCATACTACATGGGCAGCATGAAAATTCTGGGAAGGGGTGAAATCGCCGAAAATTGCCAAAAATCTTACTGAAAATAGAATTCTAGGGTCTACACTAATCTGCGGGGGTTTTTCAACTTCTTGAGGTGTATACCCCCAGACTAACCCACGCCCACGTGTGGTCCTTACGTTTTGCTAAGGGTTGCTTTATCTATGTATAGGATGTCCTTATATGTTTTAACAACTATGCAAAGCGTACGCCGTCGTCCCGTATAATAAAACAGGCTGAAAAATTCGTAAGATGTAGATTTCTCGAGTTTTTAATAGTTTCAAAATTAATAAACTAAAGAATGCACAAAAATTACCTTTGTTTTAAGTTTGAAGATTCTAAACTTTTATGTTGAAAATTTAGATTTTATCCATTTCTGATCACATTTTGCCTAATTCTATCAGGAGGGTATTTCCCCTGGTTTTAGAAGTAAGGACGAAAAGAAAAAAGGAAATTTTTCCTGACAAAACAAAGCATTGTTAAGGCCAAAAATGGATGAAAATCAAAAACTTTTCGCAAAAGTGCTTCGAATGATCAGATGTACCTATGTAGTTTCACGTCATTTTAGTATTTATATAAGTATATCAGTTTTCGAGGCCATTTAAGCTCAAAAAACTTGCTGACCAGCGTTTTTTTACTCGGCAAAAATTTTGCCCGATGTACAAAGACCTTTCGAAGCCGCTTTCTACATGTACAAAGATTATTGGAAAGACAAAAATTGCAAAAAAGGTCTGAAATTCGCAAAAATTTTCGGCGATTCGCGCCTAGTTGAGTAATTGTGTGTTCTATATATCTTTATAATGGCAGAAATTGCATTTCAGAAGGAAAAATGTCAAATTTTTCGGCGCTTCGCGCCGTTTCAAGACGATTCTTAGTAATTTTTGCCTTACAGACCCAGAAATAAATTAAAATACACTACCAAAAGTCGAACATGTCTGTTTTTACCACACCAAAATCGCTACTATACCATATTATAGTACCAAAAAATTTGTGTTTAAAATGTAATAAGACTTTTGGGGACCATCTTTTTACATGTACAAACGGGCCTTGTACAAAAAAGACTTGCTTACTGACCCTCCTCGAGATCGACCATGCTAGGCATCAATAGTTTGCAGTAAAGAGCAACCCCAAATCGTTAAGTACCTCGCTGTGCAAACAGAAATTAATAAAGTCGTAATTAAGCCGTTTTACGAAAAGCTTACAAATCAGCGCCCCCTGATACAGCGCCTTGAGTTCCACGGCCAACTTCGCGATCTTTGCCTCGTTTATCTTTGCGCTTTTTATAAGTTGATCGTTCGTATTTCGGAAGCCATCTTTCTGGGTCAATTGGAATATTAGGATCGATTTTCTTGGGCAATTTGACTGAAAACAACAAAAAATAGCCTAGATTTTGATCAGAAAAGATACAAATTGATTCTCAAAATAACAGAATGGAACGTATAAAATTTCGGATTTATCAAGTCACGAAAGTGATGGAACAACGGCGAAAGACGCGTTTATTATTTTCTATATACACACGTATCATGAAACAAAAAACAAAATCTTATTTTGATTTTTACACCGATTCAGAATATATTGTTATAGCACAAAACTAAATCATTGATACGCGAATCATTCAATCCGATTATTTTGTGACTCGCAGATTAATAATAATAATAATAATATAATAATGAAAGTCATCAAACGGGCAAAAGAGCGAATAAAGGAATATTATAGATAAAATTTCGAGAAAAATAAGTAAATACATAAATAGAAAAAGGGGAAAGATGTAGAAGTGAAGCGTGCTATCAGTACAAAAGAAACAAAAAGACGCGGTAAATAGCGCAAGTGTACCTGAAAAATTATATTATGAGAACGAGGCTTTAGTGTCTTAGTGAAACGTGAAGAAGTAGGTAAGCAGGATTGTGTACATACATGGGCAGCACCAAAATCTTGGGAGGGGGTCAGGATCATAGGTGGGCAGCACCGAAATTCTGCGGTGGTGAAAAAATTTCTGGGGGGCGGTGAAAAAATTTTTAAAGGTCAAAAAATGGTATTAAAAGTGGTCGTATGACAAAAAAACATCATTTTTCGACGTTTCTCATCAAGCTCTATCCAATGGCATCAAAAAATTGCTAAAAAAAGTAAAAAAAATTTTTTTCTGGGGGGTATTTTGATTTCTGGGGGGGTATTTCAACTTCTGGTAGGTGCATACCCCCCAAACCCCCACGCCCATGTGTGGTCAGGATGAGTCAAATCGCCAAAAATGTTACCAAAAATAGAATTCTGGGGTCTGCAGTAATCTGCGGAGGGTTTTACAACTTTTAGGGGCACAATGCCCCCTCCAAAACCCCCATGCACATGTGTGATTGTGTACAGAACAAATGCACAGAAAAAACACGTAAAAAATTATATAAACAAGCGAGGTCATCAGAGAGGAACTAAGTTACTACAGTTTCGTGCCTTTAATCCTCTGCTGACTGACACCGCAACCTAGCGACACCATAGGTCGGCGTCACCAAAGTTCTGGGATGAAAGATTTTTTCAAAGGTCAAAAAATAATATGGCGAAAAAAAACCATTTTCCAACATTTCTCATCGAGCACTATCCATTGGCATCAACAAATTGCGAAAAAAATTTCAGAAAATGAATTCTGGGGGTATTTTGGTCTCTGGGGGGTGCAAACCCCCAAACCCCCTACGCCCAGGTGTAAGCGACACCAGTCTAGGCGGCTGGACTGCCCCTCAAACGCAACGAATAATAGCCAAAAGGAAATGCAAACAAGAAACAAGATAAAGTAGAATCGAAACGTCAGGCAAGAATAAAAAGTAAGTAAAGATAGACAAAGAAGGATAAATATTTTTATATATAAAAAATAATAATAGAAAAATATGATAATGTAAAAGGAAAAAAAGGAAGACAGAAAGAGGAAAGAAATATAACAGAATTTATAATGCATAACACATAAGACACGACGCGAAAAAGTACAATAACAGATGAGTTAGAAAATATCTCAGTCAATGTGCTCCTACCCTGGTATTTTCGGAATATATTTTAAATTATAATAAATTTTATATATTTTAGAGGGTAAAAATTGAAAAATAAATGTCTAAAATCGGCCATAAATCAAAAAATCATGGCTGAAAAAGCGACTTTGTGATGCATAATTATTTAAAGTCAGGGGAAATCCTATTTCTTTGCAGAACAACAGCTTTTAGTGGACGTTTACATTATGTGACTAAATTCACACTCAGATCTGAAACAAATTCGTCAAAATGCAAACCAAAAAATCACCAATTCAGTAAATGAGTAAACACCACGCCTGGGCGTAGGGGGGGGTTCGGGGTATGCACTCCCCCCCGAGAAACCAAAATACCCCCAGGAATCAAAATACCCCCAGAATTCAATTTTTTGAATTTTTTGTTGTTTTTTCGCAATTTTTTGATGCCAATGGTTAGTGCTCGATGAGAAACGTTAAAAAATGGTGTTGTTTCGCCATACCACAATTTTTTAGGCCATTTTTTTGACCTTTAAAAAATCTTGCACCCCCCACCAGACTTTTCTTGCTGCCCACGTATGGTAATCACCCGCAAAATGCTAATGTGCTAGAAGTCTACAATGTCGCAAGGCAAATAATAACTTTTAAGTTTAATTATGAAACCCTTAATACGTCGTCTCAATATTTGTTCGCGCTTGTTTGTCTTTTATGGCTTTTATTTTATAATATGTACGTATTACGTACCTTTTCGCTTTCTCCTTTTTTTCTTTTTCTCCGTATCCTGGCCTCCGGGCTTAGGCGTTCCATCTGTTTTAGCCGCCTTTTTCAAACCGTATTTTCCGCCCAACAATAAACCTTCAGCGTTTTCTAAGCTGTCTACGTCCAAATTTTTCGTCAAACGATTTAACGGCGTAAGATTGCGGCCTACTCTGCAAATAAATACACAAAATCGCATTGCGAGACACTTATATATAAAATTTCCATTTTTCAAAGCATACATACATGTAACAGGGGGATAAAGGATCCCCTATCCACTAAAGCCAGAAAATGTTTGGCCCCGTCCTGATTTCCGTCTGATTTTTGGAAAAACTGATTTTTCGGCTGTTTCTGGGTGTTTTTTTGGGCCAAAAATTGAAACTCATTCACACCCCCACCCCCTCTAAAAATGACCGGGCCCCCCATCCGAAATTTCGAGCCGCCACATGTTCATATGCTACGAAGTGCGAAGATACTAATAATTCCAAAGCAAGATTAGGTTTAAAATTCAATAATTTAATATTTTGCTATGCAACGTGCAAAAATTATAGCGTTTGTCAGATTGGCCGCTTTGTTCACTCGATTCTGCGAATATGCAAAAAAATCAGAGTGCACCTAATCAGCAGAACTATGTACGCCTAAGAAAGAAAGAGCAAGTAATTATTTATTAAGAGGTTTTAAAAGCAAGCCTTATTTCGGCAAACGAATATAATACTAACCAGAACAAAACTCAGCCTTTTGAAAATATAATTAAATTTTATGAACTTTTTCATGTTGAGGGGCATTATTTTATATCGTTCCTCTTTTGATACGTTCATGCGGTTAAGGGACAACAATCTTTCCAATTAAGTTTAAATGAACTGCAGAATTCGGACTCACAACCGCACGTATTATTGAGGGGTTTAGCGGATGGGGGGATTTGACACCCAGAATGACTACTGACCCTCACAAAATGGCCTGTGACCACATGTGGGCGTAAAGGGTGGGTTATGGGTATGCACCCCCAGAAGGCCCAATACCTTCCCCTCAGACACCAAAATATCCCTCACAATTCAAAGTTTTTTGTTTTATTTCGCAATTTTTTGATGCTAATGGATAGTGTTCGATGAGAAACGTTGAAAAATAGTGTTTTTTCGCCATACCACCATTTTAAAGACCTTTGAAAAATCTTGCAATCCCCCAAAGTTGGGTGCTGCCCACCTATGCCTGCGACCCAAGAATTTTCGATTTTCCGAAAAAAATCGTAAAGAAGTTCTCATTTTATCTATATTTTGCTCAATTTACTCCAATTTTTTCAGAAATTTTCAACGTTTATTTATTCTAAAAAGCAACATTGTCCGAAACATCAAAGGACAATGTTTTAACGTGTGCAAGACCCGTCGTTTTTAGCCCAAAAAGGCATTTCTCAAAAATTTTCCGGTTCATTCCCATGCTGCAAATGTATGGTCCATCACATAATCGTAAGCATAACTTAAAATTAAAATATGTGCGTGCAATTACTCTTCAGCCTTCTGCAAATCAAAATGCAGATAAGTGCTTATCAAACGGGCAAGAATTTTGACATCATCGGGCTTCGATTTACGCAAGTCTTCTAAATAATTAGCAGCTGACTGAAAATCGTTCCTGTCTGCATACAATGAAGCGCACTCGTCCAAAAGAACAGGAATCATCGAGCTTTTTGGCTTAAAATAAAGCAAATTATTTATGAAGCAAAGATGAAACGCGAACAAGAAAGGCGCGCTCAATTTGCAGACCATCGTCAGACAAAAATAGGAACTTTTGGCAAACGATTTAAATATAACCGCGCTACGATAGAAAAAAACAACGGCACATCTGCATATTCGACAAGATAATCGCTAAGTCAGCCTACTACCGACGTAAAGCTACGATTATCTTTTCTAGACAGTTTTTAAATCTTTGCATTTCTTATTTTACATGTATTTTTATATTCTTATATATTTTTTAAATATTTTTATATTTTTTGTATTTTTAATTTTATTTTTTCTTTTCAATCTTTTCCGGTTTGACCACGTATTCTTACTTTAAGTCAGTCGATACTTCGGTACCCAAAGTACCTACATATCTAGTGAGGAATATATGGCAAAAGTCAGAACCATAGATGCGCAGCATAGCCAGTCTGGAAAGGATCAGCTAGTTTGGATGTTCAGTCAAAGAGCTTTTTTGGGATCAAAATGGTTTCAAAATGCGAAAGTATGTTAATCCACAATTTCTGATTAATTCCAAAAATTTTTGCGAAAAATTCTGATTTCGATATATTTGCGGCCTCCAATTAGCCTTAATTTTCCCAAAAGAATCGCCTATTCTTTTATTTAACGTGTATGTGTGCTCAGCTTACATGCTCTACCAATCATGAAAAGATTAATCGTAAATGGTATTTTCGAAGAGTGCGCTCTTTGTGAATTAAATACGAGTACAAAAAGCATGAAGACGTTAAAATGCTAGATGCCCGTGAAAATATAGCGTTTTTACTTTTCTTATGATCACGCATGCCCATAGAGTGTGAAGGGGTCAAACTTTGAGGGATCAGGTCATGGATGTAACATGATGATGGACAGAGTGTCCTTAACCCAAAGTTGGTCGTCCTGTCCCCCGTTCCCCCAAAATAAGATTTTTTACCCTCTCCCTTTTGGCAAAAACTTGCATTCTTAGATAACTTTTAGGTGCTTTTTTTGACATTTTTGGCCAAAAATTGAACGCCTCCCATAAAATAGACGGCTACCCTCTGCCAAACTCCATGCAGATCGCGCCACAGATGGCATGATTAAGTAAAAAGAATGTGTATTCAATTCAGAGCCCCATTTCGCGAATTCGCTCCGGCTGACAATATCTTGCTAAAAAAGTGATTTTTGGAGGCGTCACTTGAAGCACGGCGAAATTTTAGGTCAAAGCAATTTTAAAGCATGCGAATTTCGCAAAATTAAAATTGCGAGCAAACCTGATTCTGACACCTTTAAATCGATTGGAAATAACTATAAGTCATTATTATCAACAGACTCTAATTTTTAAGATTAAAACGCTATGCCATAAGACGGTCTGGGCATAAAAATGCCGAAAACTACGCATGTACATACATGCATTTTTATCCGGAATCAGACATGCTGATAGAATTTTTACATTTCTCGCTAAATTCTTGCACATTCCTCTTCTTTATTGCTTCACTTTATAGAGTACAGCCGATCACACGTGTTCTTGGGGAAAGGGGATGGGAGGGGTTGACCTCCCATAGAATGGAAAATGACCCCCGCCCCCGCAAAATAGCTGCGAGCGACTCCTCCCCAAAATTGTCGATTTCTCGTAAAATTCTGTAAAAGTTGTGAAAAGTGCCCTTTTAAGCGTTTTTAGCTTATTTGTGGCTCAAAAATCTCATACTTTCGGCGCTCCGAGCCATATGCACATTTTTTGACTATATTTTATTCAATTTACTCTATTTTTTAAAAAATTTTCGAAAGTCTTTACATTTTTATGTTCTATAAAGAACGAGCATGGTCTGAAACGCCAAAAACAGTCTTTTTGACAAGTACCCATTGCTTTTTTAGCCTAAAAAAGGCACTTTGTAAAACTTTTTAGGCCTCCCCCGAATTCCCATCTGTACATGTATGGATTCTTTTTTAGTTCGCCATTACGATTCGTAGTACAACTTTTACACTCACGTTTAGCACACCTGGACGTGGGGGTTTGGGCGGTATTCACTCCTCCCCGAGAAACCAAAATAAAACCAAAATACCCCCTTGATTTTTTTTTGTTTTTTTTCGCAATTTTTTGATGCCAATGGGTAGTGCTCGATGAGAAACGTGATGGTGTTTTTCGCCATACCACAATTTTTTAGGCCGTTTTTTTACCATTGAAAAATCTTGCACACCCCCCCCGAATTTCAGTGCTGCCCACGTATGATGTATAGCCCATGCGCGCAACCTCCCTTATATAAATTGATCCAGAATTTGTCGCAGTATTTTGCGGTACATATTTTTCAAAAGATAAGGCATACCGAATGTTTTTCGAGAAAATCAACCGTCGAGGTAAGCAGGTCAATAGCCGCTTTCAAATCATCATTAACTAAGCAAAGTGAAACTAAAAGACTCAACACTCCCGGACTCGTCTTCAAATTAGACAATAAACCGAGCTTCTCGAAGGCTTGATCGGTTTTACCTCAATAAAACAGTGACGCATTCAGAAAAATACTAAGAAAGCTAGTTCTTCATTTCAACTAGCAACGATTTTTGATAGTAAATTTATGTAATCTAAAACTAATTCAATCATTAGCAAACGAATTGAGATAATAAATAATTAATAAATGACTTGCGTTATTATATAAGAGGTGGTCAATGACTGCATTCGAGCGTGGCGTATGATTTCGACCATACATGTAATGGCTCAAAATTTTGGGTGGGGGTTCCCAGCCATTTTTAGGGAAAGGGGTAAATGACCTCCCACTTTTAGTCAGAAACGACCAAAAAACACCTAAAAATGGCGGAACGAATTCGATTTTTTTAAGATCGGGGAGGAGGTCAAAAATTTTCCGGCTTTAGGGGAACGGCGAGACAAGCAACTTTAGGTGGGAGGATCCCAGTGATCGACCGGGTACCCGGGCCCGGACCGGGCCCGGCCGGTCATAGAGGCCCGGGCCCGGCTGAAAACCACCGGGCCTCAAATAATTATCGTTAATATTTTAGACGTTTACTATTTCAGCTGTTGTCCGTACTTCTTATGAATTTGCTAGCCTGTTATTCTATTTAAATCCATTTGCCTTACTTCTGCCCACCTGCTCATTATCATATACTTGTCAACTTCATATGTGCATTCATCTTCTATACAACGCTTCAATCAGAGGCTTTTAAGACTAATTTTGCATTGAATGTTAGTAACGTTATGTACCTATAATAAAACTGAGTTTTTCGACCTTTAGTAGTGTAGTCTAGCTAATTTATGGGTTTCTGACAATCAGAAATACAAAAATGTTAATCAACGCGAAACGCCGGAAATTTTTGAAATTTTTACCGTTTTCATGTAGAATTTACGGTCTTTTAATTGACAAACAGTTCGAAAATCACAAGAGGCGCAAAGCACCACGGAATTTAGTAATCTTTTACTGTCCTTAACATTTTGTAGCCTGTGAATACTAATATTCTGATATTTTGCCTGATTAAGGCTATTAAACGCAATGCTGAAGCTTTACAAAAAGAAAGAGCAATAACCAGCAGCGCCATGTACCGGAAAATTTTGACGTGTTAGCTCTTTAAACACAGTTTATACTGCTTAAATCATACAGAACAGACAAATTAATTTCGGCGAACCCTTTTTCCTTTTCATCCTCCCAAAAATCTAACTGCATACGTACAACGAGATTTTACGGCGGGGAACTGCGGTGGCGTGCTCAATCGCCCCCTAGGAAATTTTGTAAAAAAAACACTTTAATGTTAAATACTTTGGCTAAAATTTTCGCAAAATCGGCCAAATCTCGGTTCTAAATTAAGCCCAAAACACTTAAAATTGACGAAGTCCTACATTGTACGAGATTTCTGAGCTGAAATGCGCTTTTCGACCTCTGCTAAGTATAAAGCGCAGCAAAGGGTGCTGCCAATAAGATATAAAAAAGATGTATCAAAGACAATTTTGTTCTTATCGTTTACAGGCCCATTTGTGGCCTTCTTATTAACAATTTAAAATGAGATTATGTGTCCTGTCCTTGTAAAGAAAGACAAACAAAGCAAAGAATAGACAAACTGGTACACAATCGTTTTTGCACATTTACTGTTATGCTCAACAAGCATGCGCAGTTCCATTCAACGAACATATAGAGCAATAAATCACTTAAGTGATGTGAATTGATCGATTATTTTAGCTAATTTAAGTTTTTGAACTCATTGGATCTATATAACGATAAATATAATAAAGACTCGGCGCGAAGCGTCGGAAAATTTTTGACGTTTTTGCCTTTTTGACCTCAATTTTCTGCACACAATTATTACACTCGAAAAATCATCAAAATTTCTTAAAAATTCCGTGGGGGGTGTGACCGGACCGTGCCCCCATTGCCCCCTGGCTACGCCTATGGCTTCAATACGTGTCCTATCCTATACACTACAGAATTTCAATCGACGTCAATGTACGCTATAAATTGAGTTCTAAAATCCAAACAGCATATCTTCTATCCGACCATATCATAGTCGCTGTTATGTCTGAATGCATAAATTTAATGCTCGATTTCCTTTAAATATCTACATGAAACCTTGTGCTTTTTCAAACCGTGTTTAGTTGTACGTGCATTTTAATAATGGAATTGCGCGCTATGGTATTAAAAACTTTGTTCTTGCTTTAATAATGCTACCAAAATCCTTGCTAACAACTTAATTTATTTTTAGAAAGATTGAATAATTAACAGAGCTTAGAATTCAAAAATCTTCTTGATACAACAGTAAGCCTTGCGTTTGACAAATAAAAAATGTAAAATCGGTCTAAATATGTATCTTATGTATAACATTATGTTGGAAGCAAGGCAATGTTGTTAGTATATAGGCCCGGGTCCGGGCCCGGTACCAAGCCCGGCAGCAAAGCCTGGGCCCGGGCCCGGTATTTTTTGAGCCCGGTCGATCACTGGAGGCATCCCCCATCCGTCCCTGTTACGTGTAAGATTTTTGACGTCATTATTTCATAAATACTAAAGGCACTTAAAGTTTTCTGTCCGTAAATCTTAACTCAATCCTATTGAATGATCAATTTTTCAAAAAAAACTCAAATGAGCTGAAAAAACCGCTTTGCACAAGACTAACTATGTTATATTGCTATGGTTAGACATGTACAGCATGGGAATTTCGGAAGGGATGAGACCAAAGAATTTTAATGAATTGTCTCTTTTGGGCTTGAAAACGATAGATGTTATATATGCATGTACAGTCTGGGAATTCTGGAGAATTAGGCCCCAAAAACTTTCAAAATGAGCATTTCTTTGGCTTAAAAATGGCGGGTACACGTTAAAACGCTATTTTTTGACGTTCCAGACAATGTCCGTGCATTCTAGAACATGAAAACACAAAAAACTTTCGAAAAATTTGAAAAAAGCAAGAAATTGAACAAAACACAGTCAAAAATGTGTATGAGAAACTTTTTAGAATTTTCTGCACAAAGTCGACAATTCTGCAGGGGTCGCGGCCATTTCGCAAGAGGTCAGTTGCCATTCTGGGGGTCAAACCCTCCGAAACCCCCTAAGAACACGTATGGTAGATACGCGTCAAAAACATCATTTTCAGCATTTTTGGCGATGCTTAATATCTTTCTAGAGCGTAAAAACATGACAAAATTTTGAAAAAATATCATAAAAAATTAGAGTACATCGGACGAAATTTAGTCAAAATGAGTATATGGCGCGAAGCGCCGGAAATTTTACACTTTGGAGCAAACGTGGAGAGCTACGTAAAACGCTTAAATAACAAGTTTTCTACAAATTAATAGGAAAATCGCGAATTCTAGAGAGTGAAAAAATTTCTGGGATGAAAATCTAGGCGAGGGGAGGGGGTGAAAATTCCTAGCAATATGCATGGCTATAGCAGCCTCATACCGTAAAAGATGTAGTTTGTATCTTTCGGAAGCAATTCTAATTTCTGAGAAAGTACTAATCGCAATCTGGTAATTAACCTTAAAGCGAGACAACTCTGAATCGAAAACTACATTTATCACGACAGAAATCTCTTATTTCTTCGTCATTTCCACTCTTACAAGGAACTGATCAAAATTTTAGGAGTGATAGTAAGGTACATTGATAACTTTCTAGTTTTTGACAAAAAATAGCAAAAAACAACTAAAATGGCCAACGAACGCAAACTTTTGCCCGAAAGTCTATGAAGGAGGGGATCAAAAATCTGAGGCTCAGCAAAAATGGGGGCGTATATAGGTACTTCCACCATAGGTGGGCGGCACTAAAGTTCTGAGGGGTGCGAGATTTTTTCAAAGATCAAAAAATGGCCTTAAAAATAGTGGTATGCCAAAAAACACAATTTTTCAACGTTTCACATCCAGCACTATCCATTGGCATCAAAAAAATGCTAAAAAAAACAAAAAAAATTTAAAAATGGAATTCTAGGGGGTATTTTGGTTTCTGGGGAGTGCATACCCCCAAACTCCCCCACGCCCAGGTATGACTTCTACCCAGTTTGCAGTGTAGTAATTAAATGTTACATAGATATACGACTTACTTTCATATAAGTAAAGTTGAGCCAAGGCAAAATAAACGGATGGCGAGCAGCTAGTTTTATTTTGGTCTATATAGGCCTCCAATAGATTTATAGCATTGTTGTTTTCTTTCTGACGCGACAACAGCGAAGCCTCGCACAACAAAGTCAATTCGTGAGCATCGAATTTCGTTTTCAGCTCATCGAGGCCTTTGCGACTCTGGTCGAACTAAATTGAAATATCCGATAAGAACAGAAGTACCGATTATTAAACAATAAAATCGTATTGTGCAACAAACGCCAGAATACTTTTAAATCTATAATTTTTTCTCGAGCAATCAACCCGCGCAAAAGTAAAAATTTGACATCGTAATCAAAAGCGAAAGCAAGTAAATCAACAGGTCTAAATAATACACTATGTACATACATACTGGCCCATATTTAGGGAAGGGGGCGGCCCGGCCCCCAAAAATGAAGAATAATTTCTGAATAACACACGACACGAGTCCCCCAAAGAAAAAAATGGAAAATTCTCGAAGCAGGTCTAAATGAGCTAGGAAACGCAAAATTTTTCGGCGCTTCGTGCCGGATTTATTGTTTACGTAATGTTTTGGCCTTCTATCCCACTCAGAATAGCTCAAATTTGATTTAAACACGCAGAACGTGCCAATTTTTTCAGGCGCTTTGCACCGAATAATTCATTTTTCATTTTATGTATTGGTTGTCTTTGCAAGACACGAAATTAGGAAATTAATTGTCGATTGAATGATAAATGCCTTTATTTTTGCCTATCTCCTGATGGTTCCCGAGATATTTGACCCCAAAATTTTCGGCCCCTCCCCTCGAAATAAAATCCTGGATATGGGCCTGCATACAAACATACGCAGATTACTGTGATAGTGCCAAAAACGTGCACGTGACTGCTAGAAAAGTAACTAATTTAAATATACACGTGCATTCGCTAAACAATAAAATCCCAAAACCGTTAATGACTCGCCATTGTAATATAAAATTCGGAAATTTCAACTATCTACAATTCATAATCAAGTCAAGCAAAAAGATTTTTGGGGACACAAAAACTGTAGAAAGGTGTGAAAAGTTTCGACACGTCACGACGAAATGAGTAATTGTTTTTCCTATATATCTTTATATTGGCATTGCATTAAGAATGGAAAAATGTCAAATTTGTCGGCGCTTCGCGCCGTTTTGAGACAATTTTCTGCAATGTTTGGCGCGAGAAACCAAAAAACTAGCTAAAATGCACTGCCAAAGGTCGAAAAACCTGTTTTACCACTCTAAAATCGCTACTGAACCATACTATACTCGTAGTGCACAAAAATTTGCATGCACAAAATGTACAAAGACTCTCGGGGACCACCTTTGTACATGCACAAAGGGACTTTGTACAAAAAAACACTGCATGGGTGTGAGTTTGGGGGTTATCCCCTCCAGAATTCGCGATTTTCCAGAAGTTTCCGAAAAATTCGTAAAAAAGGCGCTGTCTTGAGCGGTTTAGCTATCTATTTACTTGCTCAAAAGTGACAGATTTCCGGCACTTCACGCCATACACTCATTTTTTGACTATATTTTGTTTAATTTATTCGAATTTTTTAAATTTTTCATCTAATTACGCTCTACAAAAATAAAAAATCGTCAGAAACGTTAAAAAACGACGCTTTTCACGCGTATTCATTTTAGCCCTAAAAAGACAATTTAAAATTCCCCTCCCCCGAATTCCCAGGCTGTGCACGTCTGATCAAGGCTTTGTAGCGCGTTTTTTAGAACATTTTATATTGCCGAGCACTTATATAAGATTTTGCATTGCGAAATCATAGGTCTACACTCCACTAGGATAGCTTAAATGTCAAAAAATGTGATCGCCACTAAAATAGGTACGTTTAGACGAGGAGTATAGGAGAAACCCAATTCCTGATCGGACATTTCCTCAGCTGTTGGTCTGATCCCTATATGCTACAAAACAAAAAGGATAGAAGAATGGGAAATTTTTTTGGGAAAATGAAGCAAATTGAAGGCCTAAAATGGATGAAAATTGAAAATTTTCTTCAAAAGTGCTCAAGATTGACCAGAAACTGTGAATAACGTAGGCTTAACGCTATTTTAGCATTTATACCACTTTGCGCTGCGGGGTCCGAAAGTCAGGCACTGTTGTAGAGCCAAACATGTATTTTGAAAACCTAGTCGGTAACACCTGTCAATACTGTCCAAAGTCAGCAATGCTATGTTATTAAAGCCTAAACAACATAAAAAAGAAGTGAAATTTGTATGAAAAATAACGAATTTCATATTTTACAATAAATATAATCAACTGAAAATTATGGATTTCGCACCAATAACCCCTGAATATAAGACTTCGTCGCCCCATAGTCATTCCGACCACGTTCACAAGGATGAATTTTTTATTCAGCAGGCACGTATCTCTGAGGGATATGGGGGTCGGACCCCCAAAATTCAGAAAAATCGGAAAAATAGGACTTTTTAAACGTTGTTTTGTGCTATTTTTGACCTTTTTGAGCTTAGTCCTCCCAAAATTGGTGTTAGTCCCGCCAAAATAGGACGGCCAGCTACGTGCCTGTTATTCAGCCGGCAAGAAAGCTTTTATGGACTGCCAGTCACATCACAACTCATAATCTGCAAATTTAAAGTCCAATAATTGGGGCAAAAACCTGGTTGCTGTGCAAATTAACCAAAAGGCTGTTGAAGCAAATGATTTGTTTCTGTCTTTTATTCAACTTGTAGTCGAGTGGCGCAGTTTGACAAGATTTCATCTTCTTTCGAGCGTCGAATAAATTCGACTCTTTTTTTATGCTGACGATGTTGTTAGCAGCCACCGCCGCCAATGTTATGTCCGATGGCCTTAAAATCCAGGAATCGACAATAAAACTAATACTAGCCCCGAAAAATTATTCCTAAAAACGCGTAATTTGAAATAAATGGCAAACACTAAGAAATGATTCGTAAATGTTCGATTTTTACCTAAATTTTCTTTTTCCCTCAGCTTAAACCTCGGTAAGTTATCATCATTTAGTTATTCGCTACCAATGTTATGGTATTAATAACTCAACAAACATTTCTGGCTGCATACAGCGCCATTCTGTGCTCTTACGGTCATCCATTACCCCAAGAGGCAAAGACAAAAATTAAAATTTGGCAAAAAATAAACCAAAATCGAAAACAAAAACAGATAAAAATAAAAAACACATATTCATAAGTTTTAAAACTGTTTAATGGTTTTATAAAATTTTTACGCAATAACGGCTCAAATGTACTAAAAAATAATGCCATTCACTCGAGACTTACATAATGGCCGCGCAGCACACACCTATGGGGTTTGGGGCGTTTTCACACCCCCCAGAAAATTTTTAATTCCCCAGGATTCGCGATTTCCTAAAACTTTCAGAAAAAGTCGTAGAAAAGATGCTTTTCTAAGCACTTTTAGCTATCTATTTGATTTATTTCTGACTATATTTTGATCGATTTAATCTAATTTTTTTGATTTTTCTCGAAATATTTTTGTTTTTATGCTCTAGAAAGATAGAGCATCGCCAGAAACGTCGAAAAGCAATGTTTTTAAAGCGTATCCACTATTTTTAGGCCTAAAAAGGCACTTAACACCCCAGAATTCCCATGTTGTGAATGTCTGATCATGTACATTTTAGCAAAATAAAAATCATCATCGTGCAAGCTTACTTTTGCTTAGAAATATCCGTGTATGTCTTCAATGCTTCTTCACTTTGGCCCATTAGCTGCTGGCAATACGCTGTTTGTAACCTTTAGGCAAATAAAACCTAATTTTGCAGCTTAAAGTTTGACGAAGGTTAACCGAACATTTTCAGGGTAGGGAACAGAACCACACGTGGGCGTGGGGGTTGGGGTATGTATGAATCCCCCTAGAAGGCCGAATATTCCCCCAGAAACCAAAATACCCCCAGAATAGTGATCGACCGGGGCGACTTTTTTGGCCGGGGCCGGGGCCGGGGCTGGCCGGGGTCGGACAAGGAAAATATTATTGCATGACACATACTTGGGGTGGGCATAGGAAAAGAAATAATGAGCGACTGCTCCATTCAGTAGTAAATGGCTAGCGCAAAGTTAGGTGCGCCTTTTCATATCAAGTTTTATTACTATTTATGTCACAAGAAACAAATTTAGTTCAGTGTCTCATTGTCTGAATCATCAATAAAGTCATGTCGCTACTATTAGCACACTCTATATCATTTGAATCTTCGCTACTGCTACTGCTGCTGTAGCGATTGGATGCAATAGGTATTGGATGTAATAAATGAGACATCACACATTCCCATAAGGGGGAGGGGTATAACCCCCTCAGGGTCCAAGACACAAGTCACCGTCGGACGATTTTTGGTGAAAACCTTTTGAATTTTTTGAACTTAATTTTTTAGTATGGCAAAGTGTACCTATCTATTAGAATTTCACGAAGTGGTACATTATTTTAGAATGTGAGCTAGAGTAAATTGAGAAACTATCACAATAAATCATGCATGTAATCGCTTAAAATTTTATGAGGGTCCCTCAGTATACCTGTAACGGCTGGAAATCTAGGATAGGGGTCCTCGCCATTTTTAGAAGGAGGGGGTTAGCGACTAAATCAAAAATGGTAAAAACACATAAAAATAGCAAAAAAAGCGCAGGTTTTTGCCAAAAAATGGGGGAGGGTGATCAAATATTTTCTGACTTTCAAGGAAGTTCGGGGCTTCAAAGCGTCGATGGGGGGTGGCCCAAACCCCTGTAACTTGTATATTTCTCGGCCATTTTCAGGGGAAGGGGGTACGCGGCTCCATTTTTACAGCCGCTTACCCCCTGAAAATCTTTAAAATAATAGAATTTGCAATAAGGAATTCTACACCTTTTTACAGTTTTTTTCTCCAAAAATCCTTGTACATGTACAAAGATGGTCCTGAAACGTCTTTGTACATCAGCAAAAATCTTCGCCAAATACGAAAAAATTGTGGTTCTAAATGTGATAATTCGGCCTGAATTTAGTTGATAATATTAGTTTGGCGCGAAGTGCCGAAATTTTTATGAGCTTTTGATGGAATTCACACATAAAACTCGACTGAGAAAGCTAAAACAATTTGTACTACAAAATCAGAAATATTACAAAAATTGTAATATGCGAATTAAATCTTGTAATAAGCAACACTGCGCTTAGAATGGAAAAATGGAAAAATGTCAAATATTCAGAAACCCAAAAATTAGCCAAATACACTACTAAAGGTCGAATATGTTCTATCACATCGAAATTGTTACTGTACCATATTAAAGTATACAAAAATTTGCATGTACAAAACAGTGTTTTTTGTATCCGCCAAAGATTTTTCCCGATGTACAAAGACTTTTCAGGACAATCTTTGTACATGTACAAAGATTTTTAAGAAGATAAAAACTGTAAAAAGGTGGTAAATTCGAAAAAATTTTCGGCACTTCGCTCCGATTTGAAAACTTGTCTGTCCTATATCTTTAAAAGGGCAAAATTTGTACATATTTAGAATGGAAAAATGTCAAATTTTTAGGCGCTTTGCGCCGTTTTGAGACAATTTTAGTAATTTTTGGCGTTAGAAACCCAGAAATTAGCTAAAATATACAATCAAAAGTCAAAAGACCCTGTTTTACCACACTAAAATCGCTACTGTACCATATTATAGTAAGCAAAAATGTTTGAAAATATATTTATATAATATAGCTACAAAAAATTTGTTAGCTCATACAAAGACCTTTTCGGAGATCTTTGTACAAACACAAGAGGCTCGTACAACAAAATAGAGTCGGCTAATAATAGTCCACCACTTAATTTTCTGGTCCTCCAATTTGGGATTTCATCCCCCCTCAACATTGGACCTTAGGAAACTATTTGAGACATATTAAGTTTATCGGATCGGACGCAATTCTGTAGCGTAGTTTACATTCGCCTATAATTAACCTTCATCCTAATAACTATTACAAAAGAAACGCGTTTTAAAGCCCGTGGTTCCCATTCAATTGAATGTAAAAGTGTTTTTGTAAAAATAGTTTGTCGAAAACGCACAATTTCCAACTAAAAATAGAACGTATTTGTCAACTCTAAATCTTTTAGCCATGGCTATGAATGAATGAGTTAAAAGTAGCATTTAGTTTAAATAAGTTAAGTGGAGGAATCAAAAACATGCAGATTTTCCTGAACATTTTTTCAGTAGAGGATTAAGTAAGTATACATATGGTCTAATCAGTACAGTTCTCAAAATTGATACTTGCTCATTGATAAATAAGTGCCAGTATCACAGCCTGTATCAAAATACGAAATACACTAAATTTTTCTCCGGCCCCGGCCATTTTTTGACTTGCCCCGGCCGGGGCCGGGGATGCTCAAAAATGGCCGGGGATTGCCGGGGCCGGGGCCGGGGCCCCGGTCGATCACTACCCCAGAATTTGATTTTGAAATTTTTTTGTCTTTTTTCGCATTTTTTGATGCCAATGGATAGTGCTCGATGAGAATCGTTGAAAAATAGTGTTTTTTAGCGATACGACTATTTTTAAGACCATTTTTTAAGCATTGAAAAACATTGCATCCTCCAGAATTTCGGTGCTGCCCACCTATGGACAGAACACTCTAATTTTCGAATAAACATAACAAGAAAACATCAAACAGGATAAAAAAAGAAAAATAAACTTTTTAAAATTTATAAATCAGAATTTTCCTTAAAACTTTCGCGCTCTATTCTAAACAATGATATAAAATCCTAATTTTAGAACATGACGAACAGCCCACATCTATAAAGACGAATTTTATATGATTTTTACACGTACATTTTACACAAGGTGGAAATAATGCGAATTCACAGTTCTCACAGAATTCACAGTTTTCAAAAAAATCGTAGAAAACGTGTCATTTTAATCCTTTTTAGTAGGAATGTCCCGGGACAGACCTTTTAGCCGGAGCTGAGCAATATATTATGTATGTATACTTGATGATCGACCGGAGATCCGGCTCCGGCTCCGGCCTCCGGCAAATCCGGCCATTTTTTTCCACTCCGGTGCTCCGGCCGGAGGACATCCAAAAATCGGCCGGAGGCCGGAGAATTTTTTCGTTTTTTTGCATAGTGACCGAACGTACTAATTGCTGACATTATGCTTATTAAATTTAGTCAGAGCACAATATAATAGCAGAAAAAGGAAATAACACCAAATAAAGTGTCTATCACCACCACAATCGTAAAATATTTATTTTTAGGAAAAAACGAAAATGAAAATGAAATAAAAGTTGTGAAAATCGCTGCAGTAAATTCCTGTTAACACTGAAAGTCATAGGGTAGCATAAGATGCAGTCTGGCCTGCACTGCACATGCTATACTGATTTTCCAGACAATGTTGCTGTCCATTCTGTACGTCATATTCGCGGTTCACTGAATATAATATAGTATGTAACGTACCCATGTATATACGGTCACACACAATCATGCTTTAACATCAAATATTGCCTATTGACGCTTTATTTAGGGCAGGCTGAGGAGACGTCAGCTTTTTTCTTAATAAAAGCATTGAATAAAATTTTGTTGAATGTAGTCTATTTTACCAGTTGCGGATCTATAATTTTCCTAAGGAGGGCCGTATCCCTACTTTTCCAAAAACAGCTAAAAATAGGTCAAAAATTTGCCCTCAAAGCGCGACATAGCGTTTTTAAGTGTTTTACATTGTATACTTTCACATAAAATCACTTTTGACGCAATATTTTTTCTTAAAATTTTAAAATTTTAGACAATTTTGTGTGAAAAAATCATTAAATTTCTTTGACTTCAACAAAAACCTGATGCAAAGCGCCGGAAAATTTGTGAAATTAAAGCGGATAGATGTCAACAAACATGATTTATTGCTTGTTGCGGATTTTAGACCTTTTTAGCAGTTTTTATCTTCCCAAAAATCATTGTATATGTAGAAAGACGGCCCCGAAAAGTCTTTGTACATCGGGAAAAATCTTTGCCGAACATAAAAAACCGTGCTTCTAGGTCGCCAAAAAAGTAAATAAATGGCATTAATAGGTATCATTCGGCGCGTAGCGCCAGAAAAATTTGAGAAATTATCGTCACTGACGGCCAGAAATCATTGTAAATTGCATATCCATTCTTTAGGATTTTCCTAAGGGGGGCGGTATCCCAACTTTTCCTAAAACAGTCAAAAATAGGTACAAAAATTTGCCCTTAACGCGCGAAATAGCGTTTTTTCGGTGTTCTACATTGTGTACTTTTACATAAAATCACTTTTACTGCAATATTTTTTCTAAAAATTTATAAATTTTCGACAATTTTGTGCGAGAAAATCATTAACTTTCTTTGACTTTATAAAATTCTGGCGCGAAGCGCCGGAAAACTTGTGAAATCAAGGCGGATAGACGTCTAGAAGCAGTCAGTGTTTTTTGTACAAGGTCCGTTTGTACATGTACAAAGACCGTCCCCAAAAGTCTTTGTACATTTTGCACACAAAATTTTTTAGGTACTATTACATGGTACAGTAGCGATTTTAGTGTGGTAAAAACAGAGTTGTTCGAATTTTGGTAGTGTGTTTCAGGTAATTTCTGGGTCAATTAGGGCAAAAATCACTAGGAATCGTAAAACGGCGCGAAGCGCCGAAAAATTTGACATTTTTCCTTTTGAAATGCAATTTCTGCCATTATAAAGATATATAGAACACACAATCACTCATTTCGGCGCGAAGCGCAAAAATGTTTTTCGAATTACAGACCTTTTTGCAATTTCTGTCTTCCCAAAAATCTTTATTCATGTACGAAGACGGTCCCAAAAAATCTTTGTACATCGGGAAAAATTTCTGCCGAATACGAAAAAAATCGTGTCTAGAAGCATGATTTACTGCTAGATTTCTTGTATTTCTAGCATTTGATGCGAAACATCGAAATTTTTAAACGAAAATAGAAGAAAACTACGCAAAAATAGCTGTTTCTGCTGTAAGCATTGTTTTGAGACCTACATGAGCAGATAATGGCTTCCAAGTCGCCAAGAAAGTAAATAAATCTCATTAATAGGTACATATAATTCGACGCATAGCGCCAGAAAAATTTTGAGAAATTATGGTCACTGACGGTCAAAAATTATTGCAAATTGCATATCCATTCTTTATCTCGCCAAATATTTTTGGCCAAGCTGGGGGGCGGCCACCCCCGCCCTCCCCTTAAATCCGCCCCTGCGTTCTTTATCTCGCCAAATATTTTCGGCCAATGGGGGGTGGCCGCCCCCTCCCGCCGTCCCCCTTAAATCCGCCCCTGTATTTCATATAACTAACCAGCTGATATACAGTTAAGATGCATGTGCACTATGGTCTAGGTCTTGGTCACAAAGATGTCCTATCTATCCGCACGTGTAAAATTGAATTTCTCCGGCTCCGGCCGGAGCAACATGGTTCAATCCGGCTCCGGCCGGATCTCCGGCTCCGGCCATTTTGGCCGCTCCGGTCGATCACTATATGCTGACCCTATATGTGTACACTTTAGATCCTTTATGGTACTTTTTTACAATAGCACTTAATCATATAACTGTACGAATCACTTAGGATCTAAGCACTCAATTAATGATATCAGTTTTCAAGAAAAGTAGAAATTTTCTGTGATGCTATGTGATCGTCATTGTATTTATGGTAAAGATTAATTTTTCCGCTGAAAGATCAAACAAGGTAAGCATTTCAGTTCATAGTATGCATTTTTATCTTTAACATGATCATTTATGTTCCAATTTCCACTTTAAAGGACTAAAGGTTATGAAAATTCATAAGTGTTCAGTAAAAAACCGTTAATTCGTCTATTCATTACATACATTGTAGTTCTTGAATTTAAGACTCTCACCGATTGTACATTACCTATTTACAATTAGTCAAGTCTTCCAGCTGAAGTAAGCCATAAAAATCGTGGATGTACAAATTTTAAACACCTGTTTCTTGCCAAAATTGTGGCTGATGCGATAAATATTTCCAACAGCACAAGCTCGATTTTCGAAAAATTCCGTAAAATTGTGAATTGCGAAACCATATTTACTTATGATTTTAGGTTAGCACACCAAGAACTGCGATCACAGCATGGAATCTCACTTCCATCTGAAGCTGATCATTTAATTAATTTTATGCATTCTATCTGGCCAGAGCTAACAGATCATCGACTTTCATTTATAAGATCTGACAGAATAGAACAAAAATTTATTCGTTATCCGATTTAGGCCATTTATTTCGAGATAATAGTGATATTAATAGATTTATAAGACAATCATTTAAAGCCGAATTTCAATTGCTTAAGTTGGGTCCGAATCTACATTTAAGCTATAGAAACAATCCAAAGATCAAATTTTGTTATTTGAATTCGTCAGTATTCTGAACTATATCATTTCATTGGTTACTCACAATTTCCTAGATTGATTTGGAAAGGGAATTTAAGAGTCATACAACTAATTACAATGTTTTAGCCCCGGCCCAGGGCAAGCCTTACCCCGGCCCGGGGCATAAGCCCCGGCACCGGGGTCGGGACTGGGGCTTAACACATCCCTACTTTTTAGCGATCTGTTGGCTAAAAAGTGTCTTCGACACTTCGCGCCATACATGTAACAGCTCGAAAATTTGGGTGGGTTGGGGGATCCCGGTCAATTTTAGGGGAGGTCGGGGGAGGGGGGTAAATGACCTCCAATTATTGGTCGAAACCGGCCAAAAAAACGCCTAAAAATGGCCAAAAAATTTAATTTTCTTTAAATATAAGGGAGGGGATCAAAAATTTTCTGGCTGTGGGTGGATATGGGACGGCCTACTTTGGATAAGGGGATCCCCCATCATCCCCCCTATTGCATGTATGCTTCGCATGGCGTCACACACTCAGTTTTTACTATTGTTTCAATTTACTCTATTTTCCGTCACATTTTCACAGATTTTTCAAATGTTTTTTTATATTCTAGGAAGAAAGAATACCGTGAAAAAATGCCAAAAATGATGTTTTTCACGCATGCCCATCGACTTTAAGCTTAAAAGAGCACTTCAAGAAAAAATTTGCTCTAATCCTCCCCCAGAATTCTCATGTTGTGCATTTATGCATTAAATTCTCAACATTTGTAGCACAGTTCGGCCAAAAACTTAATTTATAATGTGGATGAACGGCACGTTTAAATTAATCCTTTTGCAGAATTTTTCAAAACAACAAGAATACATACGAAAAACTCACCGTATGCAGCAAATCTCATCTCGAATGTCTTCTTCAGAAGCATCATCCTCCTTTAGCAAAGCTATGCACATTTCTGAAAATAGAACATTTAGAAAAAGCTCTTATGAATATTAATCATGCAATGTGAATTCTTATTTAGAAGAGAATATCATGCTTAAAGTGAACGAAAGGAAGTTATCGAAAAGATAAAGTGGACTTTACTTAAATAGCGCGGATCAATGAGAAATCAATAATTATCAAAGAAGTTTAAAAAAGCAATCAATCGAACATCCTTATGTGATCTGGCGTTCGTTTTCATATTCCTTAAAACAAATATGCAGCTGACACATTGTGGCTAACATTAAACTACTTCTTTAAATGACTTGAGCTTTCCGATTTCATGCAACTCATCCATTAAGCTAAGAATCAGGATTGCTTAAAGCAACTAATATTCGTGTATTTGACTAAAAAGTCACATTAAGTAAAATATAACAAACTACATACATAAATCACGCAAACATCATTTTTATTCCACTGGGATAATTTTCCAAATAACGAAAAGGTGTATAAATCAAATGTTCCAAACAGTCAAAAAAAGTCGTCGAATTCGATATTCACGTGTCAAATACCGTTTTCTGCCGTTTTGTATGGTCTCTTTTCAATTTAAAACCATGTTTGTTGTGAGATTTTTTTAATTCCAAAATTTTTGGCAAGAAAAATACAAATTCTTGAAGTTCAATAAAAATATGGCGCAAAGTGCTGGAAAATTAGTGACATTCAAGCGAACAGATGCTCAGAGACTTCTATTACTTCTCTACTTCTCGAATTAGTGAACTTGGAGTAAAAACATGCCTACTAAAACATTGGGCGCAAAGCGTCAGTCATTGAAATTTTTGCCGGTACAAAAACATATTCTAATCACATATGCACACTGGGCGGGGCGGGGGTGAGGGTATGGGAGGTCGGATATCCCGCTACCACAACTTTTGGAAGTCATAACTTCCTCAGGCCGTTTTGTTTTGGGACCAAACCTGTTGCTCGAACCATGAAAAAGCTTTGAATGACGTCTAACAGTATAGTTTCACAGGTTAACATACTGATTTTTCGAGCAGTAGCCTGTCCAACTAATTCTTCCAGAAAATTTTCTTCCTTTATTTCGTATATTTTTGATGTTGCAGATTTAATCGCCCTTATCGTTACTGTTTTCATGCTAATATAACCAAAACATTCATGAAGAATAAAATAAAAATGGATTAAGTATCAAAATTTGTCAAAATATAACATCAGATAGGTAAAAAATTATTCATTTATCCCCCCCAGAAAACCCAGTTTACCCCCTCCCAGACTTTCTGACCGTACGCATGGATGATTCCAAAGGGATAATGTGGCTTTCAGACCGCCTAAAACTTAAACCAATTAATAAAGAGATGTCATCCGGTGCCGGAATATTTGAGAAATTTTGATAAAGATGGCCAAAAACCATCAAAAAATTGATATCCTCTGTTCATCTCGCCAACTATACAAGGCCAATGAAGGAGTACGGCGGCCGCTCCCTCCTTAAATCCGTCCCCGATGTGGAACTAATGAAACATCTAGTCTCAATAGGTCAATTTGCGGTAAGAAAGTCTTTTTTAGCATTTTTATTCATTCCAACATTTTGATTGAATTGGTACTTTGCTTACAAGCAAGCAGAACAACAAATTCACTACCTTTGATGCCAAGAATATAGAAAAATACTATACAACAATGCTTTGGAAAAGCGCATGTTATTCATTGGGGGCCATTACAACAAATAAAAATAAAATAAAATTTCATCTCGGTGGGAGTCAAGTGCCCCCCCCCGTCAAGAGCCTGTACAGGCAAGTATATACATATGCATGTATCGTGAATTAATATTTTAATAATATAGGAAGGCAGTTATCCTTAATCTCAATAAGCACTCTCGCGTGCAACTCATTTATATTTTAAACTAAAAAACATACCTTGAGCTTTAATGAAATATTTAAGCGCTTCCGAAATTTGTCCAAGAGCACTGAATCGGCAGCCTTCATTATAGTACTGTTCATAGGTGTTCAGTGTTGGCGTGTATTTCTGTAAAATAAACAATATAAATGTTTATCATAAAAATAAAAATGAGATAAAATAAAAATATAATAAATAATAAAGATAAAACTAAAACTAAGAATATAATCATAACATCAAAAAACTAGGGTAGAAAAAGGTTTAGGAATGGGGAATCGGTAAAGCAACAAGTAGCACTCGTAATTTCGATTCGAGGCTTAAAATCCAAATTTGCATTCAAATCTAATGCTACTTGAAGATTAAACATCTGAGACGCTATGGTCCTCAACAAGCTCATACACGTTAGTTGAATAGAAATCAATAAATCAATCAAAATACAAATTTGAGTAATTAATAGTATACCGCCTAAATTTTTTATTGCTTTGCTGCTACCATAAGTTAGCAAAGTTAATGTATGTCGTAAAAAATCAGAGGCATAATTAGTTTATATCGAACACAGACAAAATTTTTTTAACAATAAAAAAATAATGAATTGAATAGAAATGACAAATAACAAGACAAAGAGCAATATTATAACGAATGATGTACGATAGGGCAGGGCATTAATAATATATTGTCTGCAGAAAAATAGAAACAAATATTTAAACGCAAATTAAACGTAAGTAGTACATCGTATGTATAACAAAATTTGTAATAAAAAAATATAGCGAAAAACTTATGAAGTGTACGTACAAAATCTGAATATAAACAACGTACGTTTAGGAAAAATTATTATAAAATTAAAAAGAAAATAAACAATGAGAATTCAGTAAACCTACATACTTTTTCTGCTGATAGGAGTGCAATCGTTTTGAAAGTTTTTGCCGTATCTCATTATTCTTTTCTACAGATTTTTTCCGCTTATCAAAAAAGATAAGAATTCAGCTTTTTGAGAAGTGAAATAACATATGCAAGCTGATATTGTGTTTCTACCATAGCAGCCGACATCAAAAACAAACGAAAATAATATTTCGACACATGCGGCACGATTAGCTGATCCGAAAACGAAATTTCGCTTCTTGCGGTTACGTATTAACAAAAAATCAAACATAATTTTTAAGGTAGCTTTTCAAATTTATGAAGTTTGCTGCTGTTATTCTTATTGTAGTTCAACAGTTATAGTATTAAGATATAATTATGAATAAAATGAAAATGCTTACCCCAATTTTATCAGGATTTGCGTACGATAATTGGGAAATTGCCGCGGCCATATTAGCTCTTCGTTCTTCATCATAGTCGTCGTCACTATTTCTCAATAAGTCCAAGTAAAGCGTGAAGCACCCTTCATAATCTTCATTTCTATATAGCTTAAGATACAAAATAACGCTTTCTACCATACATGTAACGGCTTGAAATTCTGAATGGGAGGTCCCGGTTATTTTTCAAATTTTTAAAAAGGGCGAGGAGAAGGGGTAAATGACCTCCAATCTTTAGCCAAAAACGGCCATAAACACCTAAAAACGGCCTAAAAATGCAAATATTTTCAGAAGTCGGGGGGTCATAAATTTTTTGGATTTGGGGGATGGGGACGACCAATTTTGGGTGGGGGCCCCAGGCACGCAGCTCTGGGGGGATGGGGGTCCGACCCCCCAAAATTCAGAAAATCTGGCTTTTTAAATGTTATTTTGTGCTATTTTGGCCTTTCTGGGCTTAGTCCCTCCAAAATTGGTGCTGATCCCCTCAAAATAGAACGGCCAGTTACGTGCCTGGGGCCCCCATCTCCCTGTTACATGTTTGCCTTTCACACTAGCCACTTTGCACTTATCGTCGCCCTTAAGTTTATATTTGCCTTGAATGAAAATTACGGATCCTAAAATTTGTACAAAGGCCGCATAGATGTACATACAAGGTCAGGGTCGGCATCGGAAGAGGGCTCAATTTCAAGAAATATATACCAGTAAATTTATTCTTATGCTTTTTTTGCTATTTAAAATATGAAGATAGTCAAAATAGTCTATGAAAAGCTTTTCTCTGGTAACACACAAACAATGAGAAAAAAATAATAAAATAAACAATAACAAACAATAACACACAAAAAAACAACAATAACACAAACAATTTCACAAAATCATATATTTCGTGGAATAAAAAAGAAAGATTCACTCGACTTGCTTAGTAGGTACTACTTTCATAGCAGTTGAGCGAGCAATTCAAGGCAGCGAAAATCTCTATTGTCATCTGGAATCGATGACAACGTCGTCAAGGCATCTTCGCTACGATTAAGCCTGTATTCGCAATAGGCTTTCTCGAAAGCACAAAACCTAAATTGAGTGCAAAACTAGCGAAATGATGCACGATAAAAATCAGACTTACACAAAACACTTAGTTATTCCTCCCCGTGATATGTAGCCCATCTCATACACTCTCCCTACAGAAGCCATAATTTTTCATATTCAACTGCCACCGCCTAATGTACAGCATCCCTACATTCGAAACGTAGCGTTGAAATAAGAAGCAGATTAATTTAAAAATTCAACCCTGCCTTTTGTAACACGTTGGATGCATACATGCACATAGGGCGCGAGTGGTAAGGGGGTATTTATCACCTCCTCCCGCTAAAGGGTCAGCCAAAGGTATATACTGTCCGGTGATTTTGAGCCGACCGTATGTTTTTTTTGCATCATTTTTGAGGTCAAAAGCAGTAAAAATGCCAAAAATTTTCTCAGTAATTTTATGCGCTTTTTACTCGAAAAGCGCCCAAAAATCGATCAATTTCCGTATTTTTTAATGTTAAAAGTGATATAATGCAGTCAAACTGGACTGAAAATGCTTTTAAAATGTGAATTTAACAAGAAAAACGTTTTATTGGCTATTTTAACCATTTTGGTCGTTTAAAGAGCAAAAAAATGTGAACGTTAAAAATTAACTGCTTTGGATTTTTGGGATTTTACCTTCTCCCTGCCGACCCTAACCTTGTGCATCTATGGTTGAACGACAGCCAACATTTTGGCGCATCACTAGAAGAGTGAATGTGAGGGAAGAGACAGGAAGGAAACGATCGCGCGCCATCGGGAAGGATGCACAACTGCCGCATAGTTCATAACCGCCGCCAAGCCCGTATCCAGGATTTGGCCAGGGTGGCGGCGGACCCAACATAAATTGGTCTTTATCTCATGAAATTCATCGAAATAGCTTATAAAAACCGCAATTTTCGACGTTTTTCGATATGCTCTATCCACTGAGATCATAAAATTTGAACTTTTTAAAAAAATTTCTCTACTTAAAAAGCTATATAAAAAGTGTCATTTTTTGGTCGCGCTTGAGCCGAAATGATAGAAAATACTTCACATCCAGCGCAAAGCGCCGAAAATTTAAGATTTTATAACAAAGACATTCAATTTTTTCATCTGTCCGTGCATTATCTTACTTTTCAAAATTTTTTCCGGCCAGGGGGAGCGACCGCCCCCGCCCTCCTTAAAAACGGCCCCACCGCATAGTGCAGAACAGCTGCAGAAAGAGTTCTTAACCGTCGCATACATGTATACATTAGGGATGTGCCGGTTAACCGGAACCGGAACCGGCTGAACCGACCATTTTTTTGGAACCGGAACCGGAACCGAGAACCGATTTTTTGATATTCTAAGAACCGGAACCGGAACCGGAACCGATCTTTTTTTGGAGTCGGTTATCGGTTTTTTAAAATTAGAGTTAAAAATCGAACTTCATAAAATTCAGTGAAGACATGAAGCAGCAATTCAACCTATTATTACTCAAAAGTTTACAGACTAAAACTTAGTATTGTTCCGGGTAAATCATATTTTAAAAATAACAGTCGTTCTGCTTTTTTCGCCATGTAGCCTGTTTCTGATCGGGTCGTAAATGATTCCAGTGCAACTGAACAGCTGTTCTGATGGAACGCTTGTAGCTGGCGCTGCAAGCAGGGGCGAATCTAAGTGGAGCGGGGGGGCTGCTCCCCCATTTGCCAAAAATATTTGACGAGATAAAGAATGGATATACAATTTGTAATTATTTTTTGGCCCTCAGTGACCATAATTTCTCAAATGTTTTTCGCGCTACGCGCCGAATGATACTTATTAATGACATTTATTTACTTTCTTGGCCATCTGGAAGCCATTTTCTGTTCATGTAGGTATCAAAACAGTTTTAGCAGTAGAAACAGCTATTTTTGCATAGTTTTCTTCTATTTTCAATAGAAAATTTTGATGTTTCGCCACAAAATTTCCGGCGCTTCGCGCCACGGTTTTTTGTATTCGGCAAAGATTTTTCCAGTTCAGTGCAAAGGCTTTTCGGGACCGTCTTTGTATCATTGTACGAAGATTTTTTGGAGAGACAAAAATTACTAAAAAGGTCTAAAATTCGCAGAAATTTACGCGCTTTTTCTTCTGTTTTTACCACACTAAAATCGCTACAGTATCATATTATAGTACCCAAAAATTTGTGTATACACAATGTACAAAGACTTTTGGGGATCATCTTTGTACATGTCAAATGGACCTTGTACAAAAAAACTGCTTCGCGCCAGAATTCTGATAAAGTCAAAGAATTTTAGTGATTTTTAGCACAAAATTGTCGAAAATTTTAAAATTTTAAGAAAAAATATTGCGTCAAAAGTGATTTAATGTAAAAGTATAGATTGTAAAACGCCGAAAAAAACGCTGTTTCGCGCGTTAAGGGCAAATTTTTGGACCTATTTTCGACTGTTTTTGGAAAAGTTGGGATACTGCCCCCTTAGGAAAATCCTAGATCCGCCACTGGCTGCAAGATACTGCTTAGCTATAAACGCGAGAATCGGCAAATTCTTCGACTTCTCTTTCACCATTGCAGCAGATCTTCGTCATGAATTAAGCATTTCGATTTCGTATAAGCCTCCAATTAAGAAACACATAGATAATATTCAGTGATTTATAAGTAAATTGTCAACTAGACGTAAAACTTATTTGAACGTGCAGTTGCCAGATAGAAACGACTTCCTGAATAATTTATCTTTCGATTACATCGTCACATGTTCCAGTGAAGTCAAGCTATCAAGAGCGTACATACTTTAACACAGGAACCGAGAACCGAACCGGAACCGACGGTTCTCTAGTTGAAGAAACCGGAACCGGAACCGACGGTTCCAACTTATGCAAGAACCGTAACGGAACTGAACCGAAATTCTTGTTTCCAAGAACCGGAACCGACCGATTTTTTGAAAAACCTGGAACCGGAACATCCCTAGTATACATAGTTCATAATTGCTATACACGCTGTAAACATACGAATATATAGGGTGTCACGCACGACCATAGGTGCACAGCATCGCCGATCTGAGAAGAGGAGAGTCAGCCGGTAGGGGGCAAAAATTGAGCTTTCTTGGGTCAAAATGACCTTGAAAAGTGGCATAAGCGTTAAAATAGCATTAAAAATACGTTATTACACAGTTTTTAGTCAATTTGAAGCACTTTTCAAGAAAATTTTCATTTTTCATCCATTTTCGGCCTTTATTTTGCCTCATTTTCCCCAAAAAATTTCTCTTTTTTATTCTGGGGGTCAGGCTGGACCCTCCAAACCCCACGGGTGCACATGTAGCATGACTTCGGTTGATATGAAGATAATTATTTTTATTAAATTTTTGGACCAGAAATGTCTTAATTTAATCAGCCAATGAATACACCAGACAAAATCGATTTTTTCGTGTTCTACTGATAAACAAATATTCTAAGAAAAATTAGCGTTTCGTGTTCGACTGCGTTCAATCAATTTTGACTTTATTGCTTGCTGACTAGCTCATTGAACTGACGCACCCAACTTTGGAATTATTTTATTTAATATTTTTTCATTATTTTTAGCTTTGATAAATGTCGTTAAAAATATCAGAACAGCCCACTGTTTTTTTTTGTACGAGACAAAGATTTTGAGGCTCGTACAAAGATTTTCGAGCCATCTTCGTACAATGTACAAAGACTTTTTGGGGCAAGGTAATAGTAATTTTAACGTTTTTTGGAGTATTTTTTAGCAAAATTTCTAAAAATTTTCGGCGCTTCGCGCCGAGTATCATAATTACAATCTATTTAGCTCCAGGCGCGGGCATTAAACACTCCAAAATCTATCTGTAAGCATCTTTGTACAGATTGAAGCATCTTTTACATCTATTTCCACTGTTTTATAAAGATTTTATGCAGAAAAAAGAACTATTAAACAACTTTGCACTGTTTTCTGCCGTTTGAAGATAAAATTGACTCTTTTATCTTTGCGTTGCATTAAATTCATAAGCAAATTGGTGTCCATTATGAGATTCAGTCAGCACATTGCAACCGCTTATTATTTATAATTGTGTAACACAAGTCATTTTAACTTGCTGAGTCGAATTTTATGTGTAATTTCAACCTAAGTCTCATGAAATTTTGGCGTTTTGGGCCGAACTAATATAACCAGCTGAATTTAGGACAAAGTTACACCTTTTGCGAAGCGTGCGGGTCACGGATAACAATCTAGTAGTATATAAAAATGTGTACATTCAATTGCATATCTATACGTTATATGTACAAAAAAATTTTCGCTCGTACAAAGACTTTTCCGGGGATCTTTGTACATGTACAAAGAGGCTCGTACAAAAAAAAACAGTGGAACAGCCTATGTTTTGTCAAATCTTCCGGATATGTCGCGATTTTTATGCAGGGCCGGGCATTTATAGAACGATTCCATGGGAAACACTGCGTGCAACCTTTGTATACACGCTCCCAATAAATATCAAATAAAGGTTTATGGTATATGGCATTACGTGCACCGATGGACATAATTTCCTAAATTGAACAAAATTTTTCAGCCTACCTGAATATTTTCTATAATCGTCATTGTAGTAAGATTTCTGCACATATAACTAGATGATTAGGTGGATCGATGGGCGGATTTAAGGAAAGGAGCGGTGAGGGGCGGTCGACCTTATTGGCCAAACATAATTGGTTCAGGAAATAGGCTTCAGACGATTTCAAGAGCAGAAACAGCTTTTTAAGCATAGTTTTCTTCTATTTTCAAGCATAGCTGTTCCAAATTTTCGACGTTCTACGATAAATGCTATAAATAAAGGAGATCGAGCAGTAAGTAATTAAAGCTGATAATAATTAGTAATAATAATAATAATAATAATAATAATAATAATAATTAAAACTAATAATAATAATAATAATAATAATAATAATAATAATAATAATAATAAATCAAACTAATAATTCTAATTCAATTCTTCTTCTAGTTCTTCTAATTCGAACTTCTCAAATTCTTCTTCTTTCTTTTTTCTTTTTTTTGGAGTAAAATTGTCAGAAATTTCATGAATTTTCGAAAAAATGATACGCTGAAAGCGATTTCAAATAGAAGTAGACAAGGTAAGACGCCTAAAAAACGCTATTTCGCACGTGAAGGGCCGATTTTCGGACATATTTTCGACTGTTTTTGGAAAAGCTGGGTTACCGCCCCCTTAAGGAAAATATTAGATCCGCCATTGGGTGGGTCCCCCGCTTAAAGTCGGTCATCTTACAGTCCCCAAGGCTAAAATTTCTTACCCCCACATCCCGATTTTTCTGTCAAAAACATGCATTTTAAGCTAATCTTAGGTGTTTTTTTTGCAATTTTGAGAGAGACTTTATTCTCCCAACAACATGAACTAATATGCCTTCTCAAGATTTCGAGGCGTTGCATTATGATTAACGTATGGAAATTTTTTAACTGCTCGAATTTAACCTTGCTAACGAGTGCGCAGGATTGACCCTAAAGATTGTAAAAGGTCAAAAGAGGCACTCTTTACCTGAGTAAACGGAATAGCAGAGTATAAGAATCCCATCTCTTTCACATTTTAAAATTTTTTAAAATATTTTTTCAAAAGCTCGGTTAACAAGCAGGCTTTAAGTTCTGATCAAGTAAACTAGTTCAATTTTGTACGCATATATGCATAAAATCACAAATGCATACTGGGGGCGGGGGTACGGGAGGGGTGTCGCGTATCCCCTACCAGGACTTTTGATAAGCAAACTCCTTTAGACACAAGGCGGCATACGTCAAACAGTATAATTTCGAGAACATATACTTATTTTTCGAGCAAATACTGCTCAAGTAATTCACCCAGACACTTTTCCTACAATATCTCGAACATATTCGATGTTACCGATCATTCTATCGCTCTATTATCATTTTTTCATGCCACAAAACTTCATGAAGAATAAAATGAAACGAATTAAATTACAAATTTGATATCAAATAAAAAACGAAGTACTTATTCATCCCCCAGGAAACTCGGTTTACCACGTCCTACAACTTTCGACCGTGTGCATGTAAGCATGAAATGATAAGCGTACAATAAGTTCAATGGAATGAATTAATCCGTACCTGAAGGGTAATTGTGTAAGTGAGATAAACCTAAGCTTACTTTTGTAAGTTGGAATTCTTTTTGATTACCAGCAATGCATCTTCAAACTTTTGTAGTTGAGCCAAAGCGACGACTTTGCAATGCAGGGCCGTGGAATCATTTGGTGTAAATTTTAGTACTGAAACACATTTCACAAACTATGTAGCTGCCCGTAAATGCAACTTCCCATTGAATGGATAAATAAAGACACAACCAACTTTCTAAAGTATCGATTTAATTTGATCATTAAGTTTCTTCTTTATGCTCTGCTATTTAACAACTGAATATTTTGCAGGTCTTTCACAGATAAACATGCAAAAACAAATTCTACCGCTAAAATTGCAATTTTCTCCACATTTTTCGTTTTCTGTCACAGAAAAGTAGTATAATTTAGAAACAGTGAAGAAACATGTAACTCAAAATAGTGTGCACAAAATTCTCCTTTTGAATGAACTCAGTGATACAATATGCTAATCTAGCACTGGTAGTGCACCATACATGGTCTTGGGGGCGGGGGTCATCATCTCCCCAGAATTCGCGATTTATAAAACGTTTCAAAAATTTCCAAGAAATTCGTGGAAAAGGTGCTTTTTTAAGCGTTTTTAGCCATCTATTTGCTCAACAGTGTCATAAATTCGGCGCTTCGCGCCATATATTTATGTTTTGACTATATTTTGTTCAAACTGTTGAACTTTTTCAAATTTTTTAAAACTTTTTTATGTTTTCACTCAATAAAGATAGAACATGGTCCGAAACAACGAAAAACAATGCTTTCCTAAAAAGATGCAGATTGAAATTCCTTCCCCTTCCCTCCCCGAATTCCCATGCTGCGCATGTCTGACCGGCACCGGTAAGAAAAGCGGCACGGCGACATCACATCACTAATCTAGACATAATACAAAGAATAAAAGCGCGCACGAAAATAAACAAAAAACAGATCGATATAAAAAAGATGAAAGTAAAAATTCAAGCGAGAAAAAGATATACCATAAATTTTTTGGAAGACAGAACTTAGAGTGAAGTATGAAGAATGATAAAGCAGAAATGTAATCATGATCGCTTTTTCCTTTGATACTGATGTCCAGAATAGGAGAAAACCTTTTTCAGTGTAATTATAGCTTGAAAGATTCGACTAAATGTATAGATCGAATTCATCCAACAAATTTTTTAAATGAATTTATAACAAGTTTCGACATGAAGAGCCTTTTAACCGAAATTCGAACAAATGAAGCAGTAGACATGTGCGTAGAAAATTTTTAGTGATAAGACTTTGTATAAATAAATATAAATTTAATAATTTCTTATACGGAAATATGAAGAAAATTTTACATGCAGTGCAGGTATCATAGGAAATTTTGAACACTCAATGAACAATAATGTAAAGAAATCGATAGCGTAGCTAGTGAACAATCCTCACTATCAACTCATCATTTCTTAGTATTCTTCTTAATTAATTCATTACATCATTTTTATTTTCCCTCCTATTCTAAACAACAGTATTTATTAAACAATGCAAGCAAGCACTTTAAACATCTCTTTATTTTACGGAACTATTTTATTTTCAGGTATCTAATCAAATCCTAAAGGTTACAGACCGTAGAGAGGACTTTAATATGTATGAATTGAGAATATATTTTTTTCATATCAACCTTCTAAATAAGAGCAAAAACACTGAAGAATCAAACTATCTATCGCAGAGGTATTTTATGAGCCTTTTCGCAGGATCTTCAATCTGAGGATTCATGAGATTAATCAGTTATTCAACTTAATTCCCTTTTAAGAAAAATTTCCGACAAATGAACACAACTAAGTATTAGGTATCAACGATATGTAAGTATCATAGGCACAACGAATGCCACGAGAGATCAAGCAAAAAATTAAAGAGAATAATCTACTTTTAGAACACGTCTTCAGACAGCGTTCAAAATCACCAACTTTTTCGGCCTTTGCCAAATCGACGTAAGATTGGCGAACATATTGTTTGATATTTTGCGAACTAGACATAGGGCGTTCGGCTCAGATTAAAACCAACAAATTGTCACGCGTGACGTAAATGCAACTGCAAAGAATAAAAAGGAGAAAAATAATGTAGATTGGCACCAGAAAATTTATACATAAACTCTTCCCTATAACATTTGTTAAGCTTGACTTGGAGTAATTCAGTACCTGTAAAGCATTTGGTGAAAAAAACCTCTGGCTACTGAACTAATAATTTGTGATTTTGAATTGTCAAAATTCGTTATTCGTTCAATGCAGCGAATTTTGTCTGTAGAACCATTTTCTTGTAGGATAGGTACGAATATAGATATTAAAGTGCAATATGTCTTAAAACTCACTGCAAATAATTACTGCCTAAACTAAGATCAACCTGGCGCTAAGCGCCGAAAATTTTGAAATTTTGGCTCTCTAAAACGCATTTTTGCGTTACAAAAATTGTCCAAATCCGTTTAGAAGATGAGGATTTTCAATCATAATTAACAGATAGAATTAACCTATTTCATTAACCAAATGTCAAGTTATCTATTTGGGTACGAAGAATCGAAAATTTGTTTATAGACTAAGTGGAAATTATTTCTAGTGATATTATTCCCGAATTCAAAATTCAAGGAATATTATAATTCTTCGATTGAAAAAGCCTTCTTCACATGTATTTTAATTCGCAAATCGTTTTTCTCGCGTGACAAATGCAACCTTGTAAATGCTTACACTAGTTAGGCTAAATTTCCTTATTCGACTCATGTGATTCTGTGAACAAGCGAACCGCGACAGAAGGTCTATAGAGATGGGTGAAAATATGCTCGCCAGGTGATTTCCTGGCGCGGAAGGAAAAGCGGAACCCTCTAGGTGCAAAATTAGTGGAAATATCATAAAGCAATTGTGCAGCATTAGATGAAGCGCATATTAGTTTGGCGAAATTTCGTTATATGTGATTTTGGGAAGAAGCGAACCGCAACAGGAGATAGTATAATAAAAATTCGTCCAATCAAGTACATATTTTGCCACATCTACGCTAATGAGTAATTACTTTAGGTAATACATCTCAGTTTTCGATCATGAAATCATAGTTCAGTTATGGCACTGAACACATAATGTATATATTAGTGATGTCCTGGGCACCGGCACCGGCGCCGGTGCCTAAGCACCGGCACCGGGCCGGTGCTAGGCTAGTACCGGCGCCAGTGCCGGTGCTAGATAAAAGAGAAAAAATTAGTATAAAAAGAATAATTGAAGCTCATTTATCACCAATTTAATGAATAAAGGCGCAAAAAGGTAGCATTTTGTTAATAAAATCTTCTGATTAGCATAGTGAAGCATTTTATCTGAACTTCAGAACAAGTCTTCGAGCTTTAAAAATGAATTATTCATTCAACGAAACACATCTTATTGAAAACATTAATTAACAGCAAGAAGCGTGGACACTAATAAATAAAGTAAATTAAAATTAAGAACATCGACATATAGAGTGGAAAGTTCTTCTAATTCTACAATCTGTAGGCAAGAAGGATGAGTACTACAGAGTAGTTTTCAACTTAATTTCATCAAATCCATTTTTATTTTTCCATTTCGTGAGCAGAAGACCTTAAAACGCAGCTAGAATTTTAAAATAGTTTTTATGCAAACTTTTTCCTGCATATTATTCAGAAAAAGCTTGTTAAAACTATGTAAATGAACTTCTATGTAAGTCTTTTGCATTACTAATATATCCCATGTTTGTTTTCAGAGGCTTTGGAAAATGTGAAATGATAAACTCAAATAATTTAACCTCAAAAAGTTTTTGTGGCTATTTTCATGTTTGTTTCTTACTAGTTGAATATTTAACTAATGCACTAAAACCAAATTTCGATTTGACTAAAGAATCAACTACTGCACAAGCCAATCTTGATTGCGCTACACTTAAACTTATAATACACTATTTAACTTTTATTTTTCTTCGAATTTAAATTTTATTACAATTTTTTGTTTGTTTAATGCTTAAGTGAGGAAATTAATATGTATTCATAAATTAAAAATAATGAGTCGTTACTGGCCAAATGAAATTTTGCCCTTAATATGTATATTTGGTGAAAAATAGGTACAAATTTAACCTTTTTGAAGAAGCATAATACACTATATAATATGCTAATGTAGCACTCGGCACCGGCGCCGGTACAGGGGGTACCGGCACCGGCACCGGTAAAAAAAGCGGCACCAGGACATCACTAGTATATATATATATATATATATATATATATATATATATATATATATATATATATATATATATATATATATATATATATATATATATATATATATATATATATATATATATATATATATATATATATATATATATATATATATATATATATATATATATATATATATATATATATATATATATATATATATATATATATATATATATATATATATATATATATATATATATATATATATATATATATATATATATATATATATATATATAGTCCAGACAGGAAAACGAAATTCTATCTTCACTAACCTTGCAACTAGAGACGGAGAAAAAGTATCACAGATTAAATCACAAAAATGAATTTTCCCATTAGTTATGTTAGACCTTTATTAGAGTACTGTTGCAGTGTTTGGAATCCCTCTTATCTTAGTGACATAAATCGACAGAAAGCCGGTCAACGTAGATTTACTGATACATTTTTAGCTATAATAATAATCTTTCTTACGAGGATCGTTTAATACAACTTAAATTGTGAAGACTTGAATAAGGGCGCTTGCAAATTTGCCTATGTATGATGTATCAAATCATTCACCATAAAACCTGTTTAAGCTGTTGTTTTTTTATATTTAATAAAAGAAAGGAAGAAAGAAATTCATTTACTAATAAACCAAACTGATAAAATACAGAATTGACAAGATACATAATAGATACAAACAAATTAGTAACGGGACATGCGAGTCAATGGAATGACAATTTTTACCCGCGCGTCACAAGATATCTAGATAAATCAAAGTTGTAATTGTAAAAGAAATCAAACTTTTCTAAATTAGAATGTACAACAGGTATAACCAATTCAAATCCATTCATACTGCGCGTAATATTATAGGTAGTTAAATATAGAAAAATCATCAGCCTCTAAGCATGATTTATGACAAATAATTTGATACATCATACACAAGCAAATCTGCAAGCGTCTTAATTCAAGTCTGCACAATTTAAGTTGTATTAAACGATCCTCATAAGAATATTATTATAACCAAAAATAAATTCAGTGAATCTACGTTGAACAGCTTCCAATCGATCTATATCACTAAGATAAGAGGAGTTCAATACATTGCACTAGTACTCTAATAAAGGTCTAACATAACAAATATAAGCTTTAAAAAGCTTACATTTATCACGCAAAAAAATGATTTACGAATTAAAAAGCATCTAAAGAAAGCTTTTTAATCAAAGAATTATAATGTTCCTTGAATCATAAATTTTGGGAAATCAAAACTCCTAAATCACGGACAAACAGATTATCACTAGAAATAATTTCCCCACTTAGTCTATAAACAACTTTTTGATTATTATAACCCAGATAGAGAACTTGATTTTTGGTTCGTGGAATAGGTAAATCCCATGTAGTTGCCCAGTCGAAAATCTTATCTAAATCAGACTGTAATAATCTATAGTTACGAGTTATATACGACTGATATTGAAAATTTTGATATCATCAGCGAACATATGAACCTTGCTATAAATATTATCACATATATCATTTATAAAAATCGAAAAGAGCGTAAGTCCAAGAACACTTCCTTGGATTAATATACAAATACAAATTTTATTCGCTGATCCGACAACAAGCCAAGTACCATTAATACATTGATAAGTAACGAAAAAGAGATGAAATATAAACATACACAGAAAGACATGTCAATAAAATGCATAAATAGTCAAGGAAAGCGGGATAACGTAAAGGCAGTACATAAACTGCGCTGGGCAAAATCTACAATACTGGAAAATGTAAAATTTTCAAAAAAGGACATTTTCTAAATGAGTTTGGGATGAGGAGTTCATATTTGAAAGAATTAGGTGGCGGTCGGCATTATTTTCAGTCACAGGCTGTTGAAGTTCATGTGGACTGCCACCTAATTCTTTGAAATATGAACTCCCCATCCTAAACTCAGTTAGAAAATGTCATTGCCGTAACTTTCTGGGACTTTCCAACCTCCTAGAATTTAGTCACTGCGCTTATTTACGCCCCTGAATTGAATGATTCAGATCAACCCTTTTTAATCTATCAAATAAAACATGTCTATTTGGAGCACTTATAATTTTAATTCCAGACAGAGATTACTCGATTACAAAATTCAATCAGTGTCCATCATGTTTGGATCACAAAGCTGATTGGCATTGGTTTTAACGAACACCAGCTTTCGGACTGTATCAGTGCTCAGTGACACATGGAACTTACAATAATAGAAATGTACTTATGTTGTTAAGTACCTGCATCTCAGAGTACCAAAAACCCCAAAAACCCAAGATTTTTTAGAACCCCAAAAACCCACCAAAAACCCCAAAATCCCACTCATGCCAGCCCTGAGTATTAGTTACTCATACCTGTTGTTCATTCTAATTTGCATGTTTGATTTCTTTTAAAAATATATTGCAGTTTGGAACGATCTTCCTGACTTTATAGTTTCAACCCCTAACTTAAACATTGAAATCTTGGTTAGCAAACTTTGATTTTATTTAGATATCTTGTGGGGCGCGCGTAAAATTTGTCATTTCATTGACTCGCATGTCCTGTTACTAATTCGTAATTGCATCCATTTTATATTTCGTCGCTTGGGTTTCTATTGGTGTTTCTCCTGATAAGAAACTATGAAATCGCTAATTCAGAAAAATCTGAGAATCATATACAACGAAATTTTTAGTGTATTAGTAATAAAATTTGTCTTTTCCTGGTCTTCAAAGCATTTATTGCAACGTCCGGGAAAAAACATACAAATACAAAACAGAATGAAATTTCCGACAAAAAAGATGACGTTTTTACATGACACATATGATAACATATATACGACTATAATGTTAGCAATAGGGACACGCAGTCACAAAAGTGACAACTTACGCACGCCCCTTTAAAGTAATAGACAATTCTCAGGGGTGGATTTAGGTATGCAGGGGGCGGCCGCCCCCCCCCATTGGCCTAAAATAGTGCGCAAAATTGAGGATTTTTGAGCGATTTTTAGCGATTTTCGGGTTAAAACGGCTAATTTTTCCGCCCAAGTTAGGGTTCCACCCACCTTAGAAGTACCGCGCCCCCTCCCCTTAGAAAAATCCTGGATCCGCCATTGACAGTTCTTGTATAAGAATGCTGCAACTGGCGCGGCGTGCTGGAAACATCAATAAAAAACATCAAACATTAATCAATCCGGCGCGAAGCGCCGGAAAATTTTGGAATTTCACCCTTATAGAACGCATTATAATATAATAATAATATTTATTGGCTGTAACTTTAAATATTACAGTTTACGTACCCAATAATGTAAAACGTGCACGCAAATAGAAACATATGATAACAACATGGGAGTGTTCAATCTTATACGTTCTATAAGATCTAATGCATGACACGTGGTTACTAGTACAAACAAAAAAATAAAAAATTAGATGAAATTGAAGAGCTAAATAAGCAGAAATTTGCAAAACTTGTCAAATAAATGCAAAAAAGAAAAGTTCATTGGTAAGTAAAGCCAAGGCGTACAGGCAGTGCACTTATATACGCCCCTTAAGAAATTCTAATAAATTAAGCTTTGAAACCATAACCCTAAACTGTTTAAAATTTCTGCAGTCAACAATACATTGTGGCAATGTATTCCAAATTCTAGCCACCCTGTTTGCAAAATCGTTCTTTCTACAATCCAAATGAGATTTTCTAATACACGACTTTATGTCGTTATTTGACCTAGTACCCCTGTTAAGTGCAGATTCGAAAAAATCTGAAACAGAAAGCAACTGTCCCTCAATTATCCTAAAAGCAAAAGTAAGGTCAAAATAGATACGCCGTGTTTCGAGTTTTTCAAGATCTAACAAATTCAATCGTTGGCATTACAAAAATTTTCCACAATGTTAACCAAGCTCAAAATTTTTTCCACCCCTCAAACGGTTCACAACAAAAACCCCTAAATGTGGAGGAAAACGGAGCAGGAAAAGCTGATGTCTGTCGTGTCCAGTGTTGCCAACTCTGAAAAGACCAACCGGACATACCAACATATAAAACCGGACAAAACCGGACATGAGCGCAGTAAAATTCCGGCCAAAACCGGACAAACAATGTATACACTTGATAAATAACAAGGTGGCTAAAATTTATTCAAATTAAGTATTGCACTTAATTATCTATCACATTAAACGCATTTTGCACATTAAGCAAGGCCTCATCAGAAAGTGATAAGGATCCATCAAGGCATACGATACGTCTGTAGTACCCAACCAAACTTCCCTTGAGTATGACTTAAGAGAAGCGGACTATGCATCTATCGAGATTTTTTTAGCCTCTATTGATTGGCACCTCTGTTTTACCCATTGCATTAGCATTAACGATTTTTATGCTGTTTTTCTTGACATTATTAATGAGGCTATGCATCGATACGTTCCTTTTAAGCATACTGTGCATAAAAATCATTGCCAAAGTCGTGTCGTAAATTGCAAGTAATTAAAAAGGAACTTTGGGAAAAGTATAAAAAGAGTCGTTGCCCTGTTATTTTAAGCAAGTATAAGGAGATTACTAAAGAAATTAAATTTGCTTTGAAAGATCTTTTCACGAGGGAGGAACGTATGCTTTTAAATTCTCGAAATGTAAAAAATTTTTATTCTTTCGTTAATGACCGTTTAAGAAAGACTAAGTCAGCTTCAATATTAATGTGTGATGGCAGGATGATAGATAATGATTTTGCAAAAGCGAATGCTTACAACTCTTTTTTTGCGAGTAATTTTGTTATCGACGATCTTGTTTCTCCCCATTTCGCAAACAGAGTCAAAAGTGATGCTCATCCTCTTTCTGTAAAATTTGATGTTCTGACCATTTCTGAATCCATAAGTAGGCTTAAGCCCACTTTGTCGCTTGGCCCCGATGGCTTGTGTGCATATTTTATTAAGAAGTTGAAAACAGTGTTGCTTTCACCTTTAGAAACCATCTTTAACGTTCCTTATCAAAGTGGAAGGATACCCGATTTTTGGCGAAAAGCTGTTGTGATCCCAGTTCACAAAAAGGGAGACATGTCATCAGTTGATAACTATCGTCACAATCTCCTTATGTTGTGTTTCTTGTAAATTAATGGAATCTATAATGAACAAGTCCTTGATTTCTTATCTAGAGAAGCAAAATCTGCTAAGTGAAAAACAGTTTGGTTTTAGAAAAAATAGATCATGTGCGTTACAACTTGTTGAGTGCAAAAATCAGTGGACCAAATTTCTAGATGAGGGAATTCCTGTTGACATTGTCTACATTGACTTTTGTAAGGCTTTTGATACCGTGTCACACAAAAACTGCTAATTAAGTTGGCATCTTATGGACTGAACAAACTTTCTTTTAATTGGATCGAAAATTTCTTGACTAATAGATCCCAAGTCGTTAAAATTAAAAATTCTTTATCTGATTCTATTCCTGTTACCAGTGGCGTGCCCCAGGGTAGTATACTAGGTCCCACACTTTTTTTAATCTTCATTAACGACTTATGTGAAATGCGTCAAAACAGTAATTTTACTTTGTTTGCTGACGATATCAAACTTTGGAATCTATCATCCAATTTCATGACACTTCAAGCTGACATAAATTATGTGCATGAGTGGGCCAATACATGGCAATTAAAAATATCAGTTAATAAATGTTTAGTTCTATATCTGGGTAGTTCAAACCCTAGGCATTCTTATCACATAAATGATTTCTATCTTTCTACTGACACACTTTGTGTAAAAGATTTGGGTGTTTTTCTGAATTCTAATTTATCGTCCAGATCTCATTGTGAATATATTGTGAAAAAGGCATGCAGTTAAGCAATCTGATCTTGCGTAGTTTTATTTCTAAAGACAGATTATTACTTGTCAAGGCCTTCATTACTTACGTTCGACCAGTGCTTGAATATTGCTGTTTCGTGGAGTCCTTACCTGCTGTGTGATATCACCTCCGTCGAACGGGTTCAAAGAAGGTTTACGAAACGAATTTTTAGTGATAAAAATTTGACATATGCTGCAAGATTACACGAACTTGGTCTGGACACTCTTGAACTAAGACGCCTCCATAACATTTTTTTCTCTTGAACTAAGACGCCTCCATAACATTTTTACCCGAATTATAAAGGCAATTTATGGTTTCTGAGAAATGCACTAAATCTTGGCTTCCTGGAAGGGCAAACCAAATCTTTATACCCAAGTTATTAAAGTCAACGACGAAAATGCTGATGTTCGGCGGCATGCAATTGATTATCTTTGTATTACTAATTGGATCGATGCGAGTTGACGTCATACTACTGGACAAACTGTGCTCAAAATTTTGCCATTTATACAGCGTTCATTGCGGAAGATGTTCGATGCAAAACGACTTTAGCCCCAACGAATTTTTTTCCGCGTATGGTTGCAAAAATTATGGTCTTTTTGAACTTTCGTTTATTATTGCTAAGTGGCGACGTCGAAACGAACCCTGGTCCTAAACGTCAGACAAAAGATTCGACTAGTTCGCAGTCGAAAGACATTGACAAGAGTCAACTCATTACGGCACCCTGCGTTTGTTGTCGTTCGAATGTCGGCGACGGCGACTTGGCTTTTCAGTGCGGTTATTGTGGTTTGTGGGAGCACGCCGCGTGTGCTTCCATCTCGGACAACTTTCATAACGAATTTGCCACCTTGTCGTCTGATGCCTCTAAACTATTCATTTATTCTTGCACGCAATGCTACATTCGCAGCGTTCCTACACTCGCTTTAAACTCCTATCGATTGCTGCAGAAGCCGAACTTTGCCCCTTTGCCCGCTGAGCCTGTGGATTTTGCTCAATCATCAAACATTTCTGCAGCCGCCCCTCATCGCCCTACGTTCGCAGGTGGACCTCCTTTTCGCGGCGGGCCTGTTTGTGGCCCATCGGTGTTGGACTCGGTTCGTATAGCCGTTGACCTTCAAGAACATTCTACCAGGGCTGTTGGTTTTAACATCAATGAACTAAAAACCGGCACCGCTTCTGATCAAAAAGAGTTTGATCTAGCCGAAGTTCGTCGCTTGGCGGATGACCATGATTTTGATCCCGACAACATTACCGATTGCTATCGTTTGGGACGGGGTGATATACCTAATCGAAAATACGAACGCTTGCTCAAAATACAATTTTCCTCAGCACACGCCCGCAACTTGTGGTTGCGAGCTTTCCAGTCGCCTAAACCTGCGGCGGGCGACAGACGGGATCCTACGCGAATCTGGTTTCGACGCGATTTGTCCGATCAGGAGCATCAGGACGCTTACGAGGAGCGTCAGTTGCGTCGAACGTCCGGCGCTGATGCTAACGAGCGTCGATCATCGTGGAGGAATAATTCGCGCATAATTTGAGGATGCGGGCCCCCTCGCGGACGGCAGTCAGTTTTGCGTTGTTGTTTATTTAATGCACGTAGTATACTAAATAAACTAAATGAGTTCGATGCATTTTTAACAGCAAATGATTTCGATATCGTGTGTGTGTGTGAATCCTGGTTAACTCCTAGTGTATCTAATGGCTTACTTTGCAATTTAAACCGTTTTAATGTGTATCGTTCCAATAGGATCAATCGAAAAGGTGGAGGTGTTTTTATTCTTTCAAAAAGTACTTTAAAATCCTACTTGCCGAAAGTACCGGAAAATCTTTTCAGTGAAGAAATAGTTATTGTTGATTTCATTGGTGTAAGCTCCAAGATTCGTGTGCTACTTTTTTACAGGGCGCCGGATTATGATTTCTCCCACATGAGAATGCTTTGCTGTGTTATAGAATGGGCCTCTCAGATACAGTATCCTTTTGTCATATTAGGTGATTTAAATTTTCCTAATGTACACTGGTCTAGTTTTATTTTACCTTCAAGTCCTATTAACCGATCTTTTTGCGAGTGTATGCTTTCTCTATCTTTTAGTCAAAAAGTTTCTGAACCAACACACGGTATGCATATTTTAGATGTTATTTTTGATGCCCATTCTATCGAAAACGTTGAAGTCAACCCACCTTTTTCTACTAGTGATCACTCGGTTGTTACTTTTTCTCTTAAATGTTCTATCTTGGAAGAAAAAAGTTCTGCTAAACTTAATTTTCGCAGAGCAAATTATGATCAGATTGAATTATTTTTGTCCGCAATTTCGTGGCCTGACATTTTTTCGGATTGCGTTACTTGTGATGATTTCTACAACAAATTTTTGTCTGTTATAAATCCTTTAATTTCCCAGCATGTTCCAAAAATTGAAGCTAAACCTGCAACTGTGAAAAGATACCCAATGAACATAAGAAAGCTGGTTGCTAAAAAACTGAGGCTGTGGCATGTTTATAAACAGAGAAAAACGCCTGAATCTAAAGCTGTTTATAATAACTGTGCAAAGTTATTTAAGGCCGAAATCTATAAATTTCACTCTTCCAAAGAGGATAAACTTATTAAATCTGGAAATTTGAATTCTTTTTATAATTTTGTTAATTCTCGTATTAGTGGTGAAAGAACTATTCCAATTTTAACTGATGGCGATCGTGTGATTGCTTCTACTGACAAAGATAAGGCAAACGTTTTTAGCACACTTTTTGCTTCAGTCTTTAGTGTTCCTACGCAAACGAATTTTGGTCTTATTAATGCTTGTGCACAGCCAAAGTTATCAAACATTCGTTTTTCTGATGATGTCGTTTTTTCTGCTATACGGAAAATTAAACCATCATTATCAATTGGCCCTGACGGACTTTGCGCATTTTTTGTGAAAAAACTTGCTTTTGTACTTACCCAGCCCTTAACCACTATTTTTGAAATATCTTTCAAAACCCATTGTATTCCTGCACTGTGGCGCACCGCTAATGTTGTTCCTGTGTATAAAAAGGGCGACCGGAGTGATGCTAAAAATTACAGGCCGATATCGTTATGTTGTATTACGTGTAAGATCATGGAATCTATAATTAACAGTACAATGCAAGCACATTTACGTGAGAATAATTTGATCTCCTCCGGTCAGTTTGGTTTCCAAAAGGGTAAATCGTGTGAATTGCAATTACTAAAGTGCAAAAATGAATGGACTAAATTAATTGATGAAAAAACACTGTTGATGTTATCTACATTGATTTTTCTAAAGCTTTCGACACTGTAGTTCACCGTAAATTAATTTATAAACTGGAAACTTTTGGATTTTCTGGAGATTTATTGAGTTGGTTAACTTGTTTTTGAGCGATAGGACTCAAAGGGTTGTTATTAACGGTCAGTTTTCGAGCGAAAAATCTGTCACTAGCGGTGTTCCTCAGGGCAGTATACTTGGCCCGATTCTTTTTGTTTTATTCATAAATGACATTAGCGACCGCTTAAATAGCAAAGTTTGCCTTTTTGCCGATGACGTCAAGCTTTATAATTTATCTAGCAATCACACCCAACTTCAAGATGATATCGCTAAACTCGTAGTCTGGTCCAAGGATTGGCAGTTAAAAATTGCTACTGAAAAATGCTACGTGTTATATCTAGGTTTTGGAAATCCCAAGCATTCTTATAGAATTTCTGACCTGACTGTAGAACAGAGTGTAAATTCTGTAAAGGATTTGGGTGTTTACGTATCAAGTAAACTTGATTTTAATTTCCACTATAATGATATAACGCGTAGAGCTTATGCTAGGGCTATGCTAATATCGAAATCATTTGCTTCTAAAAATAAACTAAATATGTCTAGGGCTTTTACTGTTTACGTCAGACCGCTTCTTGAGTATTGTAGCACTGTTTGGAATCCATACCGTAAGACCCATGTTTCAATGATCGAAAATGTTCAAAGGAAATTTACACGTAAAATTATTGGATTTCGGGGACTTTCTTATGCTGAAAGACTCAGTTCCTTAGAATTGGATAGCCTGGAGATTCGCAGATTGCGTAGTGATCTGTGTATGATGTATCAGATATTGAGTGGTAGATGCGTTTTGCAGCAAGCCGACTTTTTACTTTTTGTGAAAACAACACGCGTGCTCAAAATTCAATGAAATGTGAATGCACTCCTTTTCAGCTTGATGTTCGTGGGTATGATTTATCCAATAGGTGGATTCACGTATGGAATTCTCTCCTGAAGCTGTTGTAAGATCTCCTAGTGTTGCTTCCCTCCGTGAAAAAGTTGAAAAAAGTTGATCTAACGGGGTATTTGCTAGGGGGCGTGTTCTAAGTGCATAATTTATTTAGCCTGCGCGCCTACCTTCGTCTTTTGCACTAATCTCGTATAAATGTACTTTAATTAATAATTTCTTGCTTTTAGAATATGTGATTTTGTATGATGATTCATGTCGAATGTTTATTTATAATTGTATTTCATTGTATATTAATGTTTCTTTTCTTATTGTGTTCTTTTTTTGTGCGACGAAAATAAAATATTTGTATTTGTATTTGTATTTGCTATTATCAAATGTAAAGCTCTTCCTTTCATGGATTTCTTCACAATTAATTTAAATTCTAATCGAGCAGCGAATTCTTGTAAACTTCTCGTCAATCATGTAAATAAAAATTGCAGAAAATTTGATTTTTGCAATCGAATAATTTCTATCTGGAACTCTCTACCTGAACAGATTATAAGTGCTCCAAATAGACACGCTTTTCTGACTAAACTTAAAAGATTAAACCTTTCTAAATTTCTTAAAGGGGCGTAAGTAAGAGCACTTTTTCCTATTGCCTTTACGTTTACCCTGCTTCGTCATACTTAATTTGTTTTGTCTTTCATGTATTTTCATTTTCGTTCATTCGTCTTATCCATGTATGTTAATATTTTCTTTCGACTTAGCGAATAAATTGTTGTTGTTGTTGTTGTTATCATCACAAATGCTACGACCGTACATTGTAGTGTTAAATAATTTGAGCATTGGATCAGTAACAGAAAAGGTGCAACAATTCTGGTCCTTCCAACATAGTAAAAAACAAACACGTAATAAAGCATCAGTAGTTTTGACATCTAAGCGATTTCGTAGTTTGGTCTTCAGCAAATTTAATACAGGAAAAGCACGTTCAACGCTAGCATTAGAAGAGGGAGACTTAAAAGCAGACAATGCAAATGAAGTAATGTTTTGAAAGCGTGGAAGAACTCCATTGCTGTTATCATCTTCAATGACTTCGGCCCAAAACATAGCTGATCATTTTGTAGCGCCGACTTCCATTCAGTCTTCACAAGAACGTTGTATTCAGATATGGCTTCATTTAAATCAACGTCAGTTGGCATAGGCGGTAGGGCATTTAGAAGCTGGCGAAGTTGAGTATTCGATGAATTTTCGATGGGGCAGTATAAAGAGTTTTGGACAGTTACAATACAATACAATACAAATATTTTATTTTCGTCGCACAAAAAAAGAACACAATAAGAAAAGAAACATTAATATACAATGAAATACAATTATAAATAAACATTCGACATGAATCATCATACAAAAATCACATATTCTAAAAGCAAGAAATTATTAATTAAAGTACATTTATACGAGATTAGTGCAAAAGACGAAGGTAGGCGCGCAGGCTAAATAAATTATGCACTTAGAACACGCCCCTCTAGCAAATACCCCGTTAGATCAACTCTTTTCGACTTTTCACGAGGAAGCAACACTAGGAGATCTTACAACAGCTTCAGGAGAGAATTCCATACGTGAATCCACCTATTGGATAAATCATACCCACGAACATCAAGCCGAAAAGGAGTGCATTCACATTTCATTGAATTTTGAGCACGCGTGTTGTTTTCACAAAAAGTAAAAAAGTCGGCTTGCTGCAAAACGCATCTACCACTCAATATCTGATACATCATACACAGATCACTACGCAATCTGCGAATCTCCAGGCTATCCAATTCTAAGGAACTGAGTCTTTCAGCATAAGAAAGTCCCCGAAATCCAATAATTTTACGTGTAAATTTCCTTTGAACATTTTCGATCATTGAAACATGGGTCTTACGGTATGGATTCCAAACAGTGCTACAATACTCAAGAAGCGGTCTGACGTAAACAGTAAAAGCCCTAGACATATTTAGTTTATTTTTAGAAGCAAATGATTTCGATATTAGCATAGCCCTAGCATAAGCTCTACGCGTTATATCATTATAGTGGAAATTAAAATCAAGTTTACTTGATACGTAAACACCCAAATCCTTTACAGAATTTACACTCTGTTCTACAGTCAGGTCAGAAATTCTATAAGAATGCTTGGGATTTCCAAAACCTAGATATAACGCGTAGCATTTTTCAGTAGCAATTTTTAACTGCCAATCCTTGGACCAGACTACGAGTTTAGCGATATCATCTTGAAGTTGGGTGTGATTGCTAGATAAATCATAAAGACTACTCGATGGTAGATGAAAAACAGATATTGAGAAGGTATGCGGAGCGGATGATTAGCCACTAGCCAGTGTATGTGGTGTGTATGGTTACTTCCTACAGTAAGCAAATGTGAAACAAGAACATGCAGCATGGCAATAATCTGATTCAGACAAAATTTTAAAACCGGACCAACTGCTTAAAAAACCGGACATCGAAAACCGGACATGACCGTCGACCGGACAAAACCGGACATCAAGCCTGAAAAGCGGACATAAATGTCCGGTTTCCGGCCAAGCTGGCAACCCTGCGTGTCGTCTCTAGAGCGTAGGGTTACAGTGTGTGCATTCAAAAGCTTATTTTACAAGAGTATAATACCTGCTTGATCCAATAATATCTCATATTTATGTGGGTACCTGAAATAATATTTACTTTGACTTGTCTATTGCCAAACAAAGAAGAAGAAGAATATATTCACCAACGACTGGACGCGGGCGAGACTAATCTATATATCGACTTTAGGGATGACTGTGTGAAGAAGAAAACTGTACGAGTCTATGATCCTCGTTCTACAGCCCCTAAACCATCTAATCCCAAATTTCGTGCTCAACATGGTCAACACGCGTCTAATATTTAGGTAAATTCGCCCCGTTATTTTGTTAATATTAAATGTTTGCTATGTAATTCTCGTAGTATTGTGAATAAGTTAGGGGAACTTCACTTTCTGTTAAATACTGCAAAATTCGATATATTATTTTTTTGTGAAACCTGGTTAAATGAATCTATTTCCGACAGTCTATTATGTCCGTTAAAAAATTATATTATTCTCCGATCAGATCGTAAGAATAAGCGGGAGGTGGAGTTTTAATTTTGCTAAACCTCATCTTTATGCTCGATGCGTTAAAGTTCCTGCTTCTCTCTTTGTGTCTGATACTTTAGTAGTTGAAATTTTAAAAGGTGGAGATGTTATAAGATGTTTGTTAGTTTATAGACCTCCTCAGTATGATTTTGATACTGCACTTCGGATATGTAATTTAATTGAATGGGCTACTAATAGTTGTCATCCCGTTATTATAGTAGGGTATCTAAATTTGCCTAAAATTGATTGGTTTCATGGTACTTTTACATTTAATCCATTAAACGAATTATTTTTTGATTACTTATCAGCTAGTGGTCTGCAACAGTTAGTTAAAGAAAATACTCACGATAATACTTTGATTGATGTAGTATTTGCTGCATATAACGTTTTTAATATCCAGGTTCTTCCTCCTTTTTCAACAAGCGACCATAATTCGATTTCTTTTGAAATTTTAACTAGAACTTTTCAAGATGGAGATAAACCTAGCTTAAATTTCAATAAAGCGGACTACGAGAGTATAGCTACTTTTTTATCCTCTGTTTCTTGGCCTGACATTTTTTCTACATGCTCAACAGTTAATGACATGTATAATGTTTTTTTAAGTATATTAAATCCTCTTATTTTTAGTTTTGTACCTACTTTTAGGGCTAAATTAAAATTTAAATACCCTAAAAGCTTACATAAATTATTTCTTAAAAAACGTTCTCTATGGGATAAGTATAAAAGGTGTAAAACTCCAGGAACTAAAGTTAAATATCGAAATCATTGTAAGGCTCTACGTAGAACTATTCATAATTATTTCTCTTCTCAAGAAAACAAATTGCTCAAGAATAATAATCCTAAAGCTTTCTATACTTTTGTAAATAATAGGTTAAAAAGTCGCAGTGAAATTCCTCCTCTAACATTTCCTGATAATAATGTTATAACCGATTCATTACGCAAGGCTAACATTTTTAATGATTATTTCGCTTCAGTGTTTTCTAGTGACATTACTAACGCGAATTTTCTTTTTCAGAAGCGCTGTGATTTTTCGCTTTCTGACATTATTTTTAGTGAGGATCGCGTATTGGAAGCCATTAACCATCTAAATACGTCTATTGCAGTTGGCCCCGATGGCATATGTAATCTTTTTATTAAAAAATTGTCGTTTCAAATGATAAAGCCGTTAGTTAGTATTTTCACTGTATCTTTTCTGTCTGGAAATATTCCCGAGCTTTGGAGCATGGCACATGTTATTCCAATATTAAAAAATGGGGATCCAGCATTAGTGGATAATTACAGGCCCGTTTCTCTTTGTTGTTCTATTGCCAAAATTATGGAAAGAATTATTAATAGTCAATTGTTAGACTTTCTTAAGGTTAATAAACTAATATCTCCTTTTCAATTTGGTTTTCAAAAGAATAAATCTTGTGAAACACAATTGTTAAAGTGTAAATTTTCATGGATTCAGTCGTTAGCTAAAAAAGAAACTGTTGATATAATATATTTAGATTTCTCTAAAGCTTTTGATAAAGTAAATATGGAAAAACTTCTTATTAAGTTAAACGGATATGGAATAAACGGTAATTTGTATGCATGGTTAAAGGCCTATTTGTTTAATCGTTCCCAATGTGTTCGCGTTAATCAGTCTTTTTCAGATTATGTGCCTGTTACCAGCGGTGTCGTCCAAGGAAGTGTCCTTGGACCTACGCTCTTTTCGATTTTTATAAATGATATATGTGATAATATTTGTAGTACGGTTTATATGTTCGCAGATGATATCAAAATTTTCAATATTAGTCGTAACTGTAAATTATTACAGTCTGATTTAGATAAGATTATTGACTGGGCAATTGCATGGGATTTACCTATTTCTCGAACCAAAAGTCAAGTTCTATATTTGGGTAATAATAATCAAAAAGCTGTTTATAGACTAAATGGGGAAATTATCTCTAGTGATCCGTTTGTCCGTGATTTAGGAGTTTTGATTCCTCGAAATTTAAAATTTAAGGAACATTATAATTCTTTGATTAAAAAAGCTTTCTTTAGATGTATTTTAATACGCAAATCATTTTTTTCGCGTGATAAAGGTAATCTTGTTAAAGCTTATAGTTGTTATGTTAGACCTTTATTAGAGTATTGTTGCAGTGTATGGAACCCCTCTTATCTTAAGGATATAGATAGATTGGAAGCTGTTCAACGTAGATTCACTAAATATATTTTTGGCTATAATAATATTTTTTCTTACGAGGATCGTTTAACACAACTTAAATTGTGCAGACTTGAATTAAGACGCTTGCAGATTTGTCTGTGTATGATGTATCAAATTATTTGTCATAAATCATGTTTGGAAGCTGATGATTTTTTTGTATTTAATCATAATATTACCCGTAGCATTAATAGATTTAAATTAGTCATACCTACTGTACATTCTAATTTAGAAAAGTTTGATTTCTTTTACAAATACATCGCAGTTTGGAACGATCTTCCTGACTTCATTGTTTCTTCCCCTAACCTAAACATATTTAAATCTAGATTAGCAAACTTTGATTTATCTAGATATCTTGTGGGGCGCGCGTAAAACTTGTCATTCCATTGACTCGCATGTCCCTTTACTAATTCGTAATTGCATTTATTATATATCTTGTCATTTCGTATTTTAACTGTTGGTATTAGTAATAAAATTTTCTTTCTTCTTATGTTATAGTGAATAAATATACATCAAACGAGTAATGAAGAATGACAAAAAAGACATTCTTATATACTTCGATAAATGCTTTTCAGACAAAGACTAGAATCGTTTACCAACGACAAAAAAGAATTTGTTGCACCGTCCAAGCAAAAAAAACACATTTCATTACTAAAAGCACTTCAGTGGTAGCTTTTGTCATTTATATATATGTGTGTGTGCGAATCAAATGAGAGCAACGAAAAGCGTCTTTCAGTATTATGTGTTTATGATTCTAACGATATAGGCAAGTGGACAATGGAAGAAAAAGTAATTTCAGTAGTTTAATACTGTAGAAAATAAGGTTGATCAAACTGCTTGCTTATTCCCGAGGTTCGCCAGGTTGCAGTGCTCCTACCATTTTTATGGCTTCTTGATTTTTTGGAAGTTTTTCGCTGCTATGCTTAATTACAGGGTGGCATTTTTCGACTGGCCCGTGGCAGTTTTTGGACCGCTTCTATGTACTTAATACAGAGGACGGCAGTTTTTAAAATTTTGACCTGGCAATTAATGATCGACCGGGGCGACTTTTTTGGCCGGGGCGGTACCGGGGCTGGAAAAAATTCCGGGGCCGGGGCGGTACCGGGGCTGGAAAAATTCTTGGGCCGGCCGGGGTCAGTCAAGGAAAATATTATTGCATGACACATACTTGGGGTGGGCATAGACAAGACAAGACAAGAAAATATTTATTGTCCAGAAAAATGCACGAAATTTGGTAAAACACGAATACATGATGAAACAGCGACTGAACAAAAGGACATACAGATCACGAGTGTGATACAACTAGGTATGCCCCGACAATAAAACTGTAAAATCAATGTTTAGGAGCTCTTTTTTGAACTAACAAAGGTTGGGAGAAGCGACTATTTGATCAGGTAAGGAGTTCCAAATTTTCAAATAACGCTGGGAAAAGTCGTTAGGTGAGCATTTGAACGGACAATTGGTAACTTAAGTTTACGGCAGTTTGTTGCTCGTAAAAGTCAAGTTCTATATTTGGGTAATAATAATCAAAAAGTTATTTATAGACTAAATGGGGAAATTATTTCTAGTGATTTGTTTGTCCGTGATTTAGGAGTTTTGATTTCCCGAAATTTAAAATTTAAGGAACATTATAATTCTTTGATTAAAAAAGCTTTCTCTAGATGTATTTTAATACGCAAATCATTTTTCTCGCGTGATAAATGTAACCTTGTTAAAGTTTATAGTTGTTATGTTGGACCTTTATTAGAGTACTGTTGTAGTGTATGGAACCCCTCTTATATTAGTGATATAGATCGACTGGAAGCTGTTCAACGTAGATTTACTAAATATATTTTCGGTTATAATAATATTCTTTCTTACGAGCATCGTTTAATACACCTTAAATTGTGCAGACTTGAATTAAGACGCTTGCAAATTTGTCTGTGTATGATGTATCAGATTATTTGTCACAAATCATGTTTGGAAGCTGATGATTTTTTTGTATTTAATCATAATATTACCCGCAGCATTAATAGATTTAAATTAGTTATACCTGTTGTACATTCTAATTCTAGAAAAGTTTGATTTCTTTTACAAATACATCGCAGTTTGGAACAATCTACCTGACTTCATTGTTTCTTCCCTAACCTAAACATATTTAAATCTAGATTAGCAAACTTTGATTTATCTAGATATCTCGTGGGGCGCGCGTAAAACTTGTCATTCCATTGACTCGCATGTCCCGTTACTAATTCGTAATGTGTATTATGTATTTTGTCATTTTGCATTTTATCAGTTGGTGTATTAGTAATAAAATTTCTTTCTTCTTCTTCTTTCTTTTGCTGGAACTAAAAATAAAAATTCAAGAGAAATAATGAGCGACAGCTCCATTCAGTAGTAGGTAAATTGCAAGCGCAAAGTTAGTTGCGCCTCTTCAAATCAATTTTTGTTACTATTTATGTCACAAGAAACAGATTTAGTCCAGTGTTTCATTGTCTGAATCATCAACAAATTCTATGTCGCTGCTATTAGCACACTTGATATCGTTTGAATCTTCACTACTGCTGCTTCTTGCGCCGCATTCTACATGTTCATCAGCCAAAGTGCTTGGGAGCTTCCACGTATCGAATCCGATTGCTCGCAAATTATGCTTTAGAAATAAGAGCTTCTGAAGATTTTCTGGCTTCAAGCGAATTCTTGAACCATTAGCTAAATCACGAGCTGACTTGAATTCGCGTTCGCTACACACGGAACTAATAGGTGGGCTGAGGTATTTTTAGCGAGTCTAAAATAAAGATGAACTTGATCGTTCTCAACCGCTATATAAGGCAGTCACGCATCTGCCAACCACTCCATCAGCTTAAATTTTAGGTTCGCCACGTTGCAATATTTTTTCAGTCACAGAATAATAAATGTTTGAAATATGCTCCCTGAATCAGTGATAAACGCTTCCAGTAGTAATGTGTTTAGGCTAAAATTAGAAAATCTAAAAATGAACTATGGAGAATAAACCTTCAGTCATAAGTAAGAGCACTGCCTTTATGACCTTGCACAGCAATGTTTCTTCTTGGTACGAGCTGTATTCGCATTATTGCTTTAATGTCTTTTATTCTGTATTCTACATTTTCCGCGACTGTACATTTTTCTCTTCGTTAAAGTTTCTGATGACGTATTTTCGCTGTTGCAATAAACTTTCAATTTCAAACTTAAATATTAGCTTAATCTGATCCTGATGAGTTGCGCTGTATTTTCGGTGCGATTGAAACAGCTCATCGACTTTGAGCTGCTTAGGATTCGTACTTTCTCCTTCGACATCTTTCAAGCTTTTTATGCGTTTCGGGAATTCGGCACGCGATGCACAAGCATTTGTTCGCTCTTCATCCTTCTTTTCCCGAGCTGCTTCATATTCGTGCTTATGTTTCTTCTTCAGATCATACATGATCTTTTGGGGGTTTTCACCCTCCGCAGAATCATTTTTCACCCCCGAAAAAAATTTTTCACCCCCAGAATTGGCGATTTTTCAAAAGTTTCCTAAACTTACCTGAAAATTGGTAGAAAAAGTGTCTTTTTAAGGGTTTTTGGCTATCTATTTGCTCAAAATCGCCAAACTTTCGGCGTTTCGCGCCATATATTCATGTTTTAAGCGATATATTAGTCAATTTATTCGACGTATTTCGAAATTTTTTTCACGATTTCATGCTCTAGAAGGATGGAGTATCGTCAGAAACGCCAAAAAACGATGTTTTTTAACGCGTACCGGCCATTTTTGGGCCCAAAAAAGGCACTTTAGGTTTTCACCCACCCCACCCCTAGAATTCCCATACTGTGCATGTATGCTTCAGATGATCGTGCAAGCTTTTTGTTTAATATGTTTTAGGCCTTTTTCCTCGACTGTATGTTTTTTTACATTTGATGCACTTCGCTGTCGTCTTATCTGTAGGGTCAATTTCAAAAAATTTCCAAACTACGAACTCCTGGCTGCTAGTCATTCATATAGCAACCAAAAATAAATTTGTTATAAATCCTAAAAACAGTAACTGAATATGATTGCGATTTTATGTAATCTAAATGGAAAAGTTTAGTGAGAGCTAACTGATAGAAGCGAGCATACATGATCATGGGGGGCTTGTGGGGTTTTCACCCCCTCCCCAAAAAAATTTTCACCCCACGCAAAAAATTTTTCACCCCTCCCAGAATTCACACTTTCTAGCAAAATCATAGGAAGTGTCTAGATTTAAACGTTTTCAGCGTTTAATGGCTCAAAATTGTCAATTTTTGGCGAATTGTCAATAAGTAGTCTCATTCTGACTATATTTTGGTCAATTTAATGCAATTTTTCAAAACTCTTTCGTGTTTTATGTTGTAGAAAGAAAGAGCATTATCAGAAATGCTTAAAAATGGCGTTTTCAACGCATCTAAAGCGTTTTTACGGTAAAAAAGGCACTTTAAAAAATTTATTCGGATTGCACCCCCCCTCTCCCTCCTAGAAATTTTTCACTGTGCATATCTGGAAGCGAGTAGAAATGATGGCACACAGTCAACGCCCTAACAGAGCATAAATTTTCCAAGCAAGTTAAAATGAGAAACAAAGACCCTGAATATAAAAGAGAAAGCTCCGATGAAAAATATGCAGAATAGAAGTAATAATCGTTACTAACAAAACCAGGAGCAGGAGTAGTGGAATCACAAAGATGTAGCGATTGGACGGAACAGGTATTGGACGTAATAAATTAGAAATATATAGCGTATCGTATCAGTCGCAATACTGCAGTGTAGTTTACTTCGGCCCATTGCTGCAATAACTATTACGCAAGAAACGCGTTATAGTGGAATCACAGAGATGTAGCACGATTGGGCGGAATAGGTATTGGATTTAATGAGACATACATATATAGTTTATCGGATCGAAGGCAATTCTGCAGCGAAGTTTACATTCGATTACAATTAACTTCCGTCCCAATAACTATTACACAAGAAACGCGTTTTAAAGCAGGCCAGGCGGTTCCCATTCAATTAAATGTAAGTGTTTTTTGTAAAAATTGTCTTTTTGAAAACGTACAATTTCCAACTAGAAATGGAACGCATTTGTCAACTCTAAATCTTTTAGCCACTAGCTACGAATAAATGAGATAAAAGTAGCATTTCGTTTGATACGTTAAGTGAAGGAATCGAAAACGTGCAGATTTTCCTGATACATTTATCCAATAAAAGCTCATTTATACACAGTAGCAAAGATATAACAAGGACTATGTATACATATCATCGGATCAGTACAGTTCTCAAAATTAATACTTGCCTATTGATAAATAACTGGCAGTATCACATCATGTACAAAATACGAATTACACTAAATTTTTCCCGGCCCCGGCCATTTTCGGACCTTGCTCTGGCCGGGGCCGGGGATGCTGAAAAATGGCTGGGGATTGCCGGGGCCGGGGCCACGGTCGATCACTACTGGCAATACTGCTTTCCTCTCAGCCAGCTCCGTTTTCTCCACATTTAGGGATTTTTGTGAACCTGAATTTCGAAACGCGGAAGAAAATTTTGGGCTTAGAACACATTGTGGAAAATTTTTGTAATGCAAAAATGCGTTCAAGACGGCAAATGGTTCTTACATTACATAAAATATTTAAAAACAGGGCATTCGTGTAGCTGGTTCACATATGTATTAAAATCGTCGTATTATGAGGGCGTATGTGTGCAGTCGGTAGCATCTGAGGAAGCAAGAGAAAGTTGCTGGCAGTCGGATTCGAAACATGGACCTCTTGCTCCAAAGTCCAGAACTATAACCAATCGACTAACGCTGGTTTATTTCGATAAATAATGCAAGGTATTCGTAATTTTTTCGATTGGTTCTAGCTGATTAGGCTTAGGCTTAGTATCATAGACTCACCAAAATGTTGGTACCAGCCTTTAAAATAAGCCTGAGTAATGGGATGCGACGAGCGGAGCGAGCAACGCGAGTTGCACCCATTACTTAGGCTTATTTCAAACGCTGGCACCAACATTTTGGTCAGTCACATGAATCTACAAAAACAATCCGAGCACTGCCTTATTTGTTTTCGACTTGACTTAAATTGAACCATTTAGGTGGCAGCTTTCACTGGATACTACTTGCTGTATACGTACTTATAGCGTGGCTATCTTAATACATATGTGAACCAGCTACACCAAGGCCAAAAACAGTATAGGCAGATGCAAAATATGTTTCAGTCTGCAATAAGATGCCTCAGCCTATAAAAAGATTGGTCTTGGAGTGCTTTATGCCCGTGCTTGAAGTAAAATATGCTGTAAAAGAGATATTCAGCGCATAGCTCCGAAAATTTTTTTGAAATTTTGTTGAAAAACACTTAAAAAGCATTAAAATTACTATCACTTTGCCTTAAAAAGTCTTTGTACGTTGTACAAAGATGGTTTCAAAAATCATTCTGCAGGCCAAACTCGATTTTTGGCGGAAATCTGCGTTTTTTGGCCATTTTTATGTGTTTTTGCTATTTTTGGCCTCAAATGGAAGTCTTTTACCCCTTTCCTAAAAATGACTAAGGAAGGGCCATATATGTAAAAGGGGGTTTTTGGGGATGATGCCCAGCGAACGACCGGGCCCAAAATTTGGCCGGGACCGGGACCGGGCTTTTGAGGCCGGGACCGGGCCTTGTTATATAAATAATAGGTAGGCCTTGCATGATGTAGGCACAAATTGATGTATACATTTGCACACTGATACATCAGAAATCCTTTATTCATAGACATAGTCAGGGTCTTAAATTGAACGCATTGTAACCAATAGCATGGAAACCAGAGTTTAAGAACAACAATTTGTCAACATTATCAGGCAGCAGTGTTTTTTGTACAAGGTCCGTTTGCACATGTACTAAGATGGTCCCAAAGAGTCTTTGTACATTTTGTACATGCAAGTTTTTGTGTACTATAATATTGTACAGTAACGATTTTAGTGTGGAAAAACGGGGTTTTCAATCTTTAGTAGTGTATCTTAGCTAATTTTTAGGTTTCTGACGCTAAAATTTACTGAAAATTGTCTCTAAACGGTGCGCAGCGCCAAAAAATTGCTCCGAAAAATTTGACATCTTTCCATTGAAAATGCAAATTCTGCTATTTTCAACATATACAGGAACAGGACAAACAATTACTCATATCGGCGCGAAGCGACGAAAATTATCGGGAATTTTACACATTTTGTACACAGAAATTTTTGGGTACTATTATTTCGTACAGTAGCGATTTTAGTGTGGTAAAAAGAGGTTGTTCGACTTTTGGTAGTGTATTTTAGCTAATTTCTGGGTTTCTAAGGGCAAAAATCACTAAGAATCGTCTTAAAACGGCGTAAAGCGCTGAAAAACTTGACATTTTTCTTTTTTAATGCAATTTCTGCCATTATAAAGATATATAGAACACACAATTACTCATTCCGGCGCGAAGCGCCGAAGAGTTTTGCAAATTTAAGACCTTTTTTGCAGTTTTTGTCTTCCCAAAAATCTTTGTACATGTACAAAAACGGTCACGAAAAGTCTTTGTACATCGGGAAAAATCTTTGCCGAGTACAAAAAAATCTGTCAGGAAGCAGTACGCAAAATCAATAGGTCACGGTGATACGGAAGAAATACAGTGGAGTGGACATGATTGATTTAGACAAGAAGTTAATCACATAAGACATCGATCTTAGCAATAAGAACACGCAGTCACAAAATAGTGGCTAATCATTTGAGTGGAATAATAAAAGATTGTATTTATTTGCTTGGACGAGTTCTCAAGTAAATTCTTGCTCGAGTAGAATAAAAAAGCTAAGGCTACAAAGGAATAGTCACAGGTGCATAGGTTGCCGACAAAACTGCTTTTTTCTTCGACAGAATTTTTTAAGCCAAGGCTCGAGTTTTCTTGAGCAAGCTATTATTAGCTCACTGTCACGTAGACAAAAGAAATCTTTACACTTTTTGCATAAATTAATATTCATACCAATGTCTCTTTATGTCAAATTGTGAGGGTTGCACACTCTTATCGCGCTTAAGCAGAGTCTAGTAGTCAGTATAACAACAATAATGCTATGGTTTTTTGAATACATATATCATTCCCATTATTTGCGGAAAAGTCGACATATCGGTATTTTGAAAAATTCCATTTTATGCACGATTTTAATGCGCATAAATGCATAACATAAGATTCACTCGTCGAGATATGAATGAGATCGGGGACACACGAATATAACGAGTTGCTTGAGTCCAAATTAAGTGCAAAATGGACACACAGACAGTTCCTACTGATTAACGTGCTACAAAGGTTCAGATTATGTACGCATGTACAGCATTACACGCTTCTCTAAGTTAGGTAAGTTGAATGCCTTGCATAATCTATAAGGCCCGGCCCAGGCCCGGCCGTTCTGAGGCCGGGACCGGGACCGGGCCTGCTAGGTCCGGCCGGGACCGGGACCGGGCGCCCGGTCGTTCCTTGATGATGCCCCACCTAAAGTTAGACGTCGTATATCCTCCAAATTAAGAAAATTTTTGTAACCCTCCCCCGGACTTTTGGCGAAAACTTGCGATTTTTGGCTACTTTTATGTGTTTTTGTACCACTTTTTGGCCAAAGTTGTGTTCCCCCCAAAAAAAGATCGGGGACCCACCCTAAATTTCCAGCTGTTACGTGCTTGTTTTTTTGTGTTTAGCTCGCCTATGCACTCTTGCTTAAATCCAAAAATACTGTATTCATTTATTAAATCCTAATAGTTTACTGCACTTTTGTCTTAGTGAAAATTGAGTACACAAAAATTTTTAGGGTTTCCACCACAAATCTTCTGACAGTGACTTGAGTCTTTTGGACCTTTAGGGAAGTAATACCCCCTCACCTTCTATTGGAAGTGTGCTTCACATCAATAACATATGTAAAATGAAAACTTCGAAATTTTGGCTCTCTAAAACGCATTTTTGCATAACAAAAATCAGGGATTAAATGAATTAAATTAAATTTATTTAATTAAATTGAATTAAATGACTTCCAAATGACTTCCAAAAACTTCCAAATAAATGACTCCCAGGCGCGGCCTAAACGTCAATGACAAGTAATAACAATAAACCGATTCGGCGCGAAGCGCTGAAAAATTTTGACATTTTAGCTCTCTAAAATGCATTTTTGCATCCCGAAAATTGTCCAAAAATGCGTGCAGAAGATGAGGGTTTTCAATCTTAATAAAGTTCTAGAACAAATTGTCGATAAATTTGCTGCGATATCGGTATGGCGCGGCCATAGTTCCCCAAGGTCCAAAGTTGAGGGAGTAGTGAAATCCCAAAATGGAGGATCTGTAAATTAAGTTGTGTTTACTAATAGCCGACACTGTTTTTCGTACGAGCGTCTTTGTGCATGTACGAAGATCTTCGGAAAAGTCATTATATGAGCGAACAACTTTTTGTAGATAATTAAATGTACACATTTTGACATACTACCATACATGATCTTAGGGGGTTTGGGGGTTTCACCCCCGCAGAATCATTTTTCACCCCCCGCAAAAAAATTTTCACCCCCCCCAGAATTAGCGATTTTTCAAAAGTTTCCTAAACTTACCTGAAAATTGGTAGAAAAAGTGTCTTTTTAAGGGTTTTTGGCTATCTATTTGCTCAAAATCGCCACATTTTCGGCGCTTCGCACCATATATTCATGTTTTAAGCGATATATTGGTCAATTTATTCGACTTTTTTCTAAATTTTTTTCATGATTTTATGCTCTAGAAGGATAGAGTATCGTCAGAAACGCCAAAAAACGATGTTTTTTTAACGGGTACCGTCCATTTTTGGGCCCAAAAAAGGCACTTTAGGTTTTCACCCCCCCCCAGAATTCCCATGCTGTGCATGTATGCATACTACCAGTGTGTGACCTGCGGCCCGCATGCAGTCCTAAAAGTCATAAGTCAGCCTGAATTTGGTAGATAATTTCGGCGCTAAGCGCTGAAATTTTTATGAGCTTTCGATGGAATTTACATATAAAACTCGACTGGGAAAGCTAAGATAATGTGTATCACAAAATCAGAAAATCTACATAAATTGTTATATGCCGATTAAATCTTGTGATAAGCACCACTGCGCTTATAAATTCAATGCAACATCAAGATAACTTAGTCAATTTTATCTTTGAACGGCAAAAAGCGCGGTTATTGAATAGTACTTATTTTTGCATAAAATCTTTAAAAACAGTAGAAATAGATTCGAAAGATATTTGAATCTGCACAAAGATGCCAACTCAGAAAGATTGATTTTGGAGTGTTATATGCCCCTTCTTGAAGCTAATTGCAGTATATTACCGATATTCGGCGGCCCCAAAAACGCAGTGTTTTTTGTACAAGGTCCGTTTGTACATGTACAAAGATAGTCCCCAAAAGTCTTTGTACATTTTGTACACACAAATTTTTTGGTACTATAATATGGTACAGTAGCGATATTAGTGTGGTAAAAACTGAGTTATTTGACTTTTGGTAGTGTATTTTAGCTAATTTCTGAGTCTCTGAGGGCAAAAATCACTAAAAATCGTCTACGTTTTTCCTTCCGACATGGAATTTTTGTCATTATAATTTATAGAACACACAATTACTCATTTCATCGCGAAGCGCCGAAAATTTTTGCGAATTTCAGACCTTTTTTGCAATTCTTGACTTACCAAAAATCTTTGTACATGTACAAAGACGGTCCCGAAAAGTCTTTGTCATCGGGAAAAATCTTTGCCGTATACAAAAAAACCGTGCCAGAAAGTATTTTAACATTGTATAAAGATGGCTCCGAAAATGAATTTACGCGCCAAAATCGATTTTCGGCAAAAGCCTGTATTTTTTTGCCATTCTTAGGTGCCTTTTTTGCGATTTTTGGCCAAAAATTGGTCATAAAACCCCTTCCCTCCTAAAAATGGCCGGAACATCAAGATACGTGTAGCAATGGGTTTTGAGGAAATCCCTCCCAAGGTTGGACGTCCTCCCCACACCCCCAACCCCCAGTCAGAAAATTTTGACCCACCTCCCAAATTTTTGGCGGAATCTTGTGCTTTTTGGCTATTTTTATGTCTTTTTGCCATTTTTGGCCAAAAATCAGATCCCTTAGCCCCTCCCCTGAAAATGGCCGATAAACATACATGTAACAGGGGGTTTGGGCGATCCCTTTTCCGCGCCTGTACGCTACAACCCCCCCCCCCAAGTCTGCAAATTTTTGACCACCTTCCTCACAATTTTAGCGAAAACTTGCGCTTTTTGGCTATTTTTAGTTGTTTTTGCCATTTTTGGCCTAAAATTGGAGTCGCTTACCCTCCCTTCTTCTAAAAATGGCCAGGAACCCCCTACCCTAAATTTCTAGCCGTTACATTATGCCGAGGACCCCCTCTTCTAAAATGTTGAGCTGTTACATACATCTTTATGGTGATAATTTTTCCATTTACTCTTGCTTACATTCAAAAATACTGGGTCTCTTCATGATATTCTATAAGTTAAGTGCGTTTTTGCCACAGTAAAAATTAAGTTCAAAAGTTCAAAATGTTTTCACTGAAATTCGTCTGACAGTGATTTGAGTCTTGGACTCTGAGAGGGTGATACACCCTCCTCACCCCCTCCCCTATGGGAATGTGGCGCTACCTAAACATCAATAACAAGCATACATGATCTGGGGGTTTCGGGGGTTTTCATCCCCCCCCTCCTAGAGAAATTTTCAACCCCCAGAGAAATTTTCACCCCTCCCAGAGAAATTTTCACTACCCTCAATTTTTCAATCCCCTAGAATTGACGATTTTTTGAAAGTTTCCAAAAATTTGTCAGAAAGATGCTCTTTTAAGCGCTCTTATCACTGTTTTTTATCTATTTCTACTGTTTCATAAAGATTTTATGCAGAAAAAAAGAACTATTAAAGAACTTTGCACTGTTCTCTGCCGTTTGAAGATAAAATTGACTCTTTTATCTTTGCGTTGCATTAAATTCATAAGCAAATTGGTGTCTATTATGAGATTCACTCAGCACATTGCAATCGCTTTATTATTTATAATTGTGTAACACAAGTTATTTTAACTTACTGAGTCGAATTTATGTGTAATTTCAACCTGAGACTCATGAAAATTTTGGCGTTTCGGGCCGAACTAATATAAACAGCTGAATTTAGGACAAAGTTACACCTTTTGCTAAGCGTGCGGGTCACTAATAACAATCTAGTAGTATGTGAAAATGTGTACATTCAATAGCATATCTATACGTTATATGTTCAAAAAAATTTTCGCTCGTACAAAGACTTTTCCGTAGATTTTTGTACATGTACAAAGAGGCTCGTACAAAAAAACAATGGTTCTTATCTATCTTTTTGCTCAAAAGTGCGAAATTTTTGGCGCTCCGAGCCATTATCATGCTTTGACTATATTTTGTTCAATTTGTTCCGACTTTTTTGATTTTTTCGAAATAATTCCATGTTTTTATGCTCTAGAATGGTAGAGCATCGTCAGAAACGCTTAAAAATGATGTTTTTGACACGTACTTACCATTTTTAGACCCAAAAAGGCACTTTATAATTTCATTCTCCCCCCTCCAGAATTCCTTTGCTGTGCATGTTTGTTAACAAGTATAGGATTGAATCAATCCGACGCGAAGCACCGAAAAATTTTGACATTTTGGTTCTCTAAAAAGCATTTTTGCATTACAAACATTGACCTAATCCATTCAGTAGATGAGGATTTTCAATTATAGTGAAGTTCTAGAGCAAGTTGTTAATAAAAGTGCTGCGATCGGCGCGGTGCGCCGGGAACATCAATAAAAAATATGAAAAATAAATCAATCGGACGCGAAGAGGTGTAAAATTTTTGAATTTTACCCTCCTAGAGCACATTTTTGCATTACAAAAATTTTCCACAATGTTAATCAAGCCCAAAAGTTTTTTCTACATCTCGAAATTTTGGTTCACGAAAACCCCTTAATGTGGGAAAAAATGGCGTTGCCGGCACGTCGCGCCGATTGCAGCACTTTTATCGACCACTTCGAGAGATAACTAATTTCAAAGAGCTTCAGTAATATGTTTTAACATAAATAGTCAGTTTAAACAGGTCGCAACAAAATTCTATTTAAAACTCGTCCTGTCGTGAGATATCGCAATTTTTATAAAGTGTCTTCTTAGACCTTGCTCTGAACTGGACTCTGGAGTTGTTTTAATCGCATTACTATTATGGATGAAATACAAACAGATGCAGGTGATATCTACGCCTGCCTGGAAAAAGTTGGTCAGCATCACTTGTTAGCCTTTTGGAGTACTTTAACAGATGATGCGAAGCAGATGCTTCGCCAGCAGATTAGCGATTTTCAGCCTTTCGAAAAACTGCAGCTCGATTATGAAGTAAGTAGGTATGCAATGTGTAATAGATGTTTTTTCTTGCGCGTATTATACGTGGCTTATTAAATGCACGAGTATGGTCAGAGCGGCCATACAGGAGTGAACGTACCATCTGTTCAATAGGTAGTGAATTAATTCGTGCAAAATGTCACTGTCCTGAACTATATTATGAATGATGATTTGTATATAGAACTGTTTTCACTGAATTTATGTAGAACAGAGGTACAGATTGGTGATATTAGGCTTTAACATTATAGATGTCCTTTTCCAGCGCGAAATAATCTGCTTATGTCTCGTTTTGAGCCAAAAGACCCAAAATTAAGTACAAAGATGGAACTTTCAAAATCGTACAGAGTCGAGCTTGCATCAGATGCTAAAAATTAGTCATGCAAACACTTGAAGCAATAGTTTCCGTACTTCGAGCAAACACGAAAGTTTTAATCTTTTTATTTTTACTGCTGTATATAACTTATCGAGAAACGCTCTATAATAGCTTTTTTACTGAGTTTCTAAAGCTTTTCGAGATATCTGACTTCGCAAATTTCGAGCTCCTCTGAAATAAAATCGTGGTATGGTCCTGATTAATGCTAACAGTTTTTCAAGTTAAACTCAATAAACAAGTTCTTCAAGTTACATGGTATTTGCTATGGCAAAATAATATTGTCTTATTCGTACTTGTATATTACGGGAAAATATAAATAAAAAATATAAATAGTTGTGTAATATAAAAAATAATATAACAAATATAAAAAATTATATTACGTAAAAAGTACATAAAATAATCAGTATAAAAAATCAAAGAATATATAATAAAAATGAAAATAAAATAAGAAACAAATTCTAAAAAATGTATTACGTAAAAAGTTTATTAAATAATCTATATAAAAAATTAAAGAATGGATAAAAAATAAAAAATAATAATACCTATATGCAAGATATGAAAAAAAGAATACAAGAATTCAAAAATACAAAAGTAAAGGTGATATAAAAATCATAGTTTCCCAAGGTCGTAAGTTCAGGGGGTGAAATCTCAGAATTTGAGACCATAAATTTAGAGTTCTAGCCTTTTTTGCAGGTCAAATATGAAGAATGGCTAAAACATCCCATATAGCATGTTTTAATGTGAAGAACTGCATTTTTAACTACTTTTTGTCCCATTCTGACTAGTCTCGTTACTCTTGTAAGTACAAAATATAAGGATTTACGAAGATTTTGACTTTTCAGATCATTTTAACTTCATTCTAAATATTTTATGGGTAAATAAAACAGAAATGTACTAGTCGGCGCGAAAAATTTTTGACATCTTCGCTGCTTTTGTACCCGAAAATTATTGCAGAAAATGTTTGAAAGCTCAAAATCGTCTGACAGTGATTCAAGTCTCGTGCCCTGAGGTGGGGGTAGTACCCTCCTCCTGTCGTAATGTGTGATAAAATAAATATCTATATAAGAAATATAAAAAGGTGTGTAAAAAGGAAAGTAGTGGATGTGAAAACTTGACTTATTTTCAAACATGCACAGCATGGGAATTCCGGGGGTTGGAATTTTAAGGTGCCGTTTTGGGCCTAAGAATAGTTGGTACGCGTAATAAAAAACATCGTTTTTCGGCGTTTCTGACGATGCTCTATCTTTCTAGAGCATAACAACGCAAGAAAATTCGAAAAAAATATAAAAAAGTAATTAATTGAACAAAATGTAGTTAAAACATGAGTTTATGGCGCGAAGCGCCAAAAATTTGACTCTGTTGAGCAAATAGATAGCTAGAAACTCTTAAAAAGCACCTTTTCTGAGAATTTTCAGGAAATTTTTGGAAACTTTTGAAAAATCGCGAATTCTGGGGGAGGGGTGAAACCTCCCATGATCATGTCTGCTTATTATGCGAAAATCTTATATCGGCATCATATCTGCGGAGCAGATATTGGTATAAAGTACCTTCTGTCTGCGATATTTATTTATCTTGTGACTTGAGGTAAAAACTAAACATTGCTCAATGTAATAGAGAGGGACAAAACACCTTCCGGTGCATGCTTACATGTTAAGAATCGTTTTTAATCTTTGTGTGCATACATGGGTGTGGTGATCTGGTTCCTCGGAATCCAAAACACCCCAGAATTGGGCGGACTCCCCTAGTAATTAAATTTAGGAATATATTTCTGGGCTGTGGTCAATGATTCTCCCCGTTCAACTTTTCAAATAAAAGGTAGCTATCCTGGTTCAAAGAGAGTTGTCCTATTACCAGATTGAAAATTGGCTGTTTAGCTTCGAAAATTTACTTTCCTGGTTCAAAAAAGGATAACTCGGCATTGAAGAAAAGTAATTGGTTTGACCCAGAATGTGGTTGCCAGGGTCCAAAAAAGGTTCATCTGGTCCAAAAAAGTGGTTGTCCAATTTATAAGTCGTTGTCTAGGTCCAAAATTGGGATTTTTAGGCTTTACTGTACAAAACATCCCCATCCAGATGACTTTGGTTCTCCCCGTTTTGTGAACGGGCAGTAACAGGTTATTGCCCAGCCGAACAGACAAGCACAGCATAGTAATTTTGGGTGATTGATAAATGGTGGATACGCGTAAAAAGCATCGTTTTTCGGCTTTTCTGACGATGCTATATCTTTTTAGAGCATAAAAACGTAAAACAAATTTGTAAAAATAAAGAAAAATTCAAACAAATGGAACAAAATATAGTCAAAACATAATAATATGGTGCGAAGCGTCGAGAATTTTACACCTTCTAGAAAATCGATTGCTAAAAACGCTTTAAAATGCACCTTTTCTAGGAATTTTCAGGAAATTTTTGGTAACTTTTGAAAAATTGCGAATGCTGGGGTGTCTAAAAATTTCTGAGGGGTTTTAATCTTTCTGGAGTGGGATAAATACTCCCGAACCTCCCCCGCAAGATCAAGTATATAGTTGCCCAGGTGTGTACGCTAGAAGTTTTTTCGTTTTTGTGATGTTTGGGTGCCAGTGGATAGAGCTCGATGAGGAGACACGTTGAGTAATTGTGGTTTTTGCCCATATGGCTAATAATATGAGAAATATTCACATATGACCTGGATTACCGAAAATTTGAAGCTTTCCTAGCAGAGATACTATTTTCCCATCGTGTTATGTATTATCTTACCATTCGAAATAAATTTCTACGGCCAGGTGAGGGCGCTCCCCCTAATTGTCTGTTTTGACGAACTGTTGTTAGGTATGTTTTGTCATAACTTTATTATATTCTCATAATAGATCGGAACAGCAAATCTTAGCAAGTAGTGCCACGTTACTAAACAAGCGTTTTTAATTAAAAGCTCGTCGTGAAGCGCCGGAAAGTTATGAATTGTTCACTATGTCCAACAAGTTGGATTGTTTAGAGGGCAAAAGAATAATTATTGACGCTGAAAGATTCTGGATTTAGTTTCTCAAAAGCTTGCTAAAAACCAGTTTAGTCGGTACTTTAAACACTTCAAGAATTTTTAATCTTTTTTCTCTATAGCCATCGTGAAAAACAAAAAAAATTCATTTTAGGGGAGGGGGAACGCCTTTTTCCCCTGGGTGCGGATTTCTACGTATACTTATTGAGGTATAGACAAATGGCTTAGATTTTTTTATTATGAATCCTTTTTTATCTAACATGGCTAAACTTTTTCTGAAAAACAGAACAATATGTATGTGCACATACATGTAACAGTTCTGAATTTCGGGTGGGAGTTCTCGGCCATTTTTAGGAAGGAATGTTAAATGACTCTAATTTTCGGTCAAAAACACCTAAAAATGGCCAAAAACATTCAATTTCGTTTTCTAAAATAGGGGGATCAAAAATTCTCTGGCTTTGGGGGCGATGTGGACAACCAACTTTGGGTGGGGGACTGCCTCATCCTCCTTTCACATGCATTTATGCAAACGACTGCTAGGCACACCTGGGTTTGGGGGTATGCACCATACGTGGGCAGCAAGAAAATTCTGGGGGTGTAAGATTTTTCAAAGATAAAAAATGGCCTTAAAAATGGTGGTATGGCAAAAAAACAGCACTTTTCAACGTTTCTCATCGAGCACTATCCATTGGCATCAAAAATTGAGAAACAAAAACAAAAAAAATTTTAAAAATTGAATTCTGGGGTGGAGTATTTGGGTTTCTGGGAGTATTTTGGTTTCTCGGGGGTTGCATACCCCCAACCCCCACGCCCAGGTGTGGTATGCACCCCCGAGAAACCAAAATACCCCCCAGAAACCAAATACCCCTTAAGTCAATTTTTGAAATTTTTCCTGTTTTTTCCGCAATTTTTCGATGCCAATGGATAGTGCTCGATGAGAAACGTTGAAAAATGGTGTTGTTCGCCGTACCACCATTTTTAAGGTCATTTTTTGACCTTTGAAAAATCTTGCACCCCCCAGACTTTCCGTGCCGCCCACCTATGCTGCTAGGCTATTTCAAAATCGCCTTCAAGGGCACGAGCATGATTTATTTCAATGTTGTTTGCCAATGAATATTCTAAGTAGCTAAATCTTCGCATGCTAAGTATAATTCGCATTTTACTTTAATGTCACAACTTTCACTTAACAGATTTAGGTATTGCCTTTATAGCATCTTTCTTTTATTGCTGAACAGTATTAGAGAGTTTAAAGGTATGCACTTTGCTGCTTACTTCCGGTGATATTTTTTTAGCGTGCAATAAGCAAGGCTTCAACACTGCGAGATGATTTTGCCACCAAGATACATGCTGTTGAAGAAGCGTTTTGCGCTTCAGCTTCATCCACAAGCCCAGAGAAACTGGAAAAGTATTGGAACAGAGGTATGCTATCGGTATTCATGATCTGGTTTTACTATTTTTGCTGTAATATTATTTCTTCAGTGAAATAAGGATTTTTATAAAATATCTGACGCGTTTTAGGAAAACGAATCTCGCTTTTTTGTCGTTCGAATTGAAGTTATTATCATGCAATATGCATATGTATTGATTTCAGACTAATATCGTGCTTGCTAAGTAAATTTATATGTAATACATCATTCGGAAATGTTTTTTACGATATACAAACTCAATTTTTCGACGTATTTATTTTTGAATGATTTTTTATAATAATATTATGTTCTTATTTTTCATATTTCTGAAGCTTCAGATAGTATGATACGAGAATTATCTTCCAACTTCAGCATCTTTGCTTTCTTCAAACCATATTTTTTTTAAAAATTAGTATGTACATCTGATGCGAATCGCATGAAAATTAAAATCTTTACACTTATAATAATAATAATATATATTAGCCAATTACTACCGTAGAAAATGCAATAAAAATTACATGAAAAAATGATTCAACGAGAGATAATGTCGAAAGAGCGAAAGAAAGTTTATCAGCATAGCATAGAAAAGGCTGAGACGTACAGGCGGATCGCGCTCACTTATATACGCCCCTTTAGGAACTCATAAAGTCTTGAAATCGAATTCTTAAACCGTTTAAAAGATCTACAATCAACAATACTTCGGGGCAAAGTATTCCAAATTCTAGCCGTCCTGTTTGCAAAGTCGTTTTTCCTATAGTCTAAATGAAATTTGCGGATATAAAGCTTTATATCACTTACCGATCTGGTACCCCTTTCGGGTGCGAGTTCGAAAAAGTCTTCAAAAGGAATTAACTGTCTCTTGATTATTCTGAAAGCAAAAGTAAGATCAAAATGAATACGCCGAGTTTCGAGTCTTTCATGATTACAAGCTTGTGCTAAGACGATCTAGAAAAATCTTTGCAAAAATCATCACAGTCTGAATATGTCGGTAACGGAGTGTACAGAGTATATAATAATGCAAATGCACTACCTACTACATACGTGCCGCTCAAAAGTCCATCCTCCCTAGTGCACAATGACGTTTTCTTAACTGTTTCTTTGTTTACTTAGCGTTGTTTAGAGCAATTTTTGCACAAAATAATTTTGTGGTTCCTGTGTAAGCTGCATACAAGAAATCTAACTGTGTGTGACATTTATTTTTGCTCTAAGACTACTCTGATTTTAGTAAAAATGTTTAAAGGAAAGTGTCTTTCTTCAACAAAATGAGCCAAAATTGGGGCTTTGTTCAACAGAACAAAACTATCGAAAAAAGAGATGGCATGACGATTGAGTGTTGATCCTAAATCTGCAAGGAATGTTATTGAAACATTTGAAAGCGAGGATGGTGCACCTAGCTGTTTTATGGACGCTAAGAGGCCCATTAGACCAAGAAAATTGAACAATTGTTCTGAAAGTCGACTGGTCCATCTTGTTGAGCAAGATCATCCAAAATCAGCAATCACATTCTTCGAAAATAAAATGAACATTGTAAAAACATGAATTCATTGGGCGGGTAGCTGTTAAGAAGCCATTCATCTTTAAGATCATGGAAAAATGGTTCAATTTTGCACGAGCTTATTTGCATTGGCAAATGAAGTTTGAGCTACATACAGTCCTCTTTACTAATGAATTCAAAATTATTTCACCCAAAAATCGCGCATTTTGTTTGGCATTGAGCCGGTAAAAGTACAAGTTGAAATGCTTGGCTGTTACTGTGTAGCATTAGGATTTTATTCAAAACCGAAAAATTACAGCAAGTTGCATTTGCAATGCATGTCGTCTACAATGTTGTATTAGCGCGAAAGGCATTCCTACTTGGTTTTAACATTGTCAGCTCCTTGATTAATAATAAACTGTTGATTATATCCCATTGATCGGACCGAGGCCTCGGCGCCGAGGGCGAAGCTGAAAAGTGCCGAGGCGCCGAGGGTTAAAATCAAATTTGAATAAGTTTAATATATCCGTTGAATATTAAATATTTAGAATGCATCTGCAGTACACAGGCTATTATTTACCTATAGCCTTTTCTTATGGTTTGAGTCGTGTACCCAGTTACACATCTGCCAATGTATTATTCATGTGATGACTAAGTTTTAATTCTCATGCTCGCTATATGGATCGGAAACACACATTTCCATAGGGGCGGGGGTGAGGGAGGGTTATTACCCCCTCTCAGGGTACAAGACTCATGTCACTGTCAGACGATTTTTGGTGAAAACCTTTTGAATATTTTCGAACTTAATTTTTACTATGGCAAAAGTGCAGCTAACTATTAGAATTTCACGAAGTTATACAGTATTTTTGAATGTAAGCAAGAGTAAATAGACAAACTATCACTATGAAACTTGCATGTAACAGCTCAAAATTTTCGGGAGGGGCTCCTCGGCATACATGTAACGGCTAGAAATTTCGGGTAGGGGTCCCTGGCCATTTTTAGAAGGAGGAAGGATCAGTGACTCTAATTCTATGTCAAAAATGGCAAAAGCACCTAAAAATAGCCAACAAAGCGCAAATTTTCGCCAAAAATGGGGAGGGTGGGTCAAAATTTTCTGATGTTGGAGGGAAGGGTGTTTGGGAGGACGTCTAACCCTGGGTGGTTGGGGAATTCCCCAAAGCCCATCTGTTACACGTATGGTTTTCGGCCATTTTTATAGGAGAGGGGGTAAATGATCACGGATTTCCGGCCGAAAATAGCAAAAACGCACCTAAAAATGGCCAATAAATGCAGGTTTTGCCAAAAATCAATTTCGGCTCGTGCATTTTTTGGAGCCATTTTTATACAATGTTAAAATACTTTCTTGGACAAAGTGATATTAATTATATCGTTTTTCAGTATTTTTTAGGAAATTTCAAAAATTTTCAGTGCTTCGCGCAAAATATCGCTAATATAATGTATTTAGATTGAAGCAGGGGCATTAAACACTCAAAAATCAATTTTTCTATAATCTAGGCATCTTTATGCAGATTTAAATATCTTTTGTATCTATTCATACTGTTTTTAAAAATTTTATGCAAAATAACTACTATTTAATAACTTTGCACTTTTTTGCCGTTCAAAGATAAAATTGACTAATTTATCCTGATGTTGCATTGAATTTCTAAGCACACTAGTGCTTATTACAAGATCTAATTGGCATATCACAATATCTGTAATATTTCTGATTGTGCAGTACAAGTTGTTTTAGCTTTCTCAGTCGAGTTTTATGTAAATTTAATAAAAAGCTCATGAACTAATATCAACTAAATTCAGGCCGAATTATCACATTTAGGGCCCCGATTTTTGTATTCGGCAAAGATTTTTTCATAATGTACAGAGACTTTTCAGGACCGTCTTTGTACATGCACAAAGATTTTTGGAGAGACAAAAACTGTAAAAAGGTGTAAAATTCCAGAAAATTATCGGCGCATCAGTAATTGTCTGTCCTATATATGTCTTTAAAATAGTAGAATTTGCATTTAGAATGGGAATATGTCAAATATTCAGAAACCCAGGAATTAGCTAAGATATATACACTACCAAAGGTCGAAAAACCCTGTTCTACCACACTAAATCGCTACTGTACCATACTTTAATAGTACACAAAAACTTGCATGTACAAAATGTTCAGAGACTTTTGGATACCATCTTTGTACATTTAAAAAGGTATCTTGCTCAAAAAAACACTGTTTACATAGGACTGAATGCCGGTTGCAGGTCACACACTGGCAGTATATAAAAATAAGTATCTTTAAAAATATATTAATATAAAATATCTACAAAAATTTGTTTGCTCATACAAAGATATTACTTAATTTACTGGTCCCCCATGTTGAGTTTTCACCCTCCCCTCAACTCTGGACCTTGGGAAACTATGATGGGAAAGTACAGTGCAGTTTCCGTCATATTACCTACCACACCAAAATTGGATGACTGAAAAAGCATGTTTAAACATGCATTACTGCAAAAGCGAGCACAACAATGGCTACAGTTTTGTCTTTACTTAGCTTATTTCGTTTGTTCGTTTATTTCTTCGACACTGTTTTCTTATTTATAGTGATTAAAGTTTTTAAGTGTTTGTTCAGCCATATTTTTTATTAACTTTTCCAAGTCTTCAACGGCAACTTGTTAAATTAAGTATGCTTTCATGCTGCTGACTTTATTCAATAAATCCTTCACACATTTAATCTACTATTATTGAAAATAAGAATGAATTGTTTGACATTCGGTAAAGATTAAAAATATTATTAAAAATATTAAAAATATTATTAAAAATATTACGATTATTCTCTAGCTCATGTGCATACAAAATATTCTAAGAGTACTATTTATGGGTATAGGTATACAAGCTTGACCCTCGGCATTACCCTCGGCCGAGGCAAGGATTTTAAGTCGCCTCGGGCCGAGGCCGAGGGTCCAAAAAGTACCCTCGGTCCGATCACTGACCTAAGGATGACAGCACTAAAACACATACACACATATAACACATTTGTTGATAGGGGAGGCTAGACTTTTGAGCGGCATTGACCTGTGATTATGCATACACTTTTATATTGCTTTTAGAGCAACATTAAGCGAAATGACAATTTTATAAAAAGACTATATATGTCTGAAATTCCTGCAATTCATAAGGGCATAAGAGTTAGCAATATGACTAGTTTTGCGATAGATATGTACCTACCTTACACTTATGCACATATGGAGTATTACCTCCTGAAGGGTCAGACGGACAGGCACTGTCCGGCGAATATGAGCTGGCGGAACATTTCCTAGATAATTTCCGAGGATAAAAGTAGTATTGTTAATATTTTTCGGCGCTTGGCGCTGGATTGATAATTTTATGTACTTACTCTAAAAGCATCCAAAATTGTGTCAAAATGATCTAAAACATCGAAATTTCTTGCTAAATTGATCACTTTCTATATTTTCAGTTTTAAAAGCGATATAATACAGCCAAGATGGACTTCAAATGCTTTTAAAATGCGGTATTACCATGAAAAAAGCGTTTATAGGCTATTTTGACCATTTTCGTCATTGGAATAGCAAAAAAATCGTAAACATCAAATTTCAAATTTGCTGCTTTGGATTTCTGTGATTTCTCCCCCAACCCCCCTGCCGACCCTGACCTCGTGCATCTATGCTCTTTTTACCTACACATATACATATAAATACCTAAAAAGACTGGTTGTCCGCAATTCTTTGGTCTTCCAAAAATAAATCTATTAATCTAGTGCCATTACCACGTAAAAATCTAACGTAAGCATAATTTTGGTGCTTAACGTTGTCTATTCTATATCATTTGATGTTTTGTTCTTTTTAGGTCTGGAAGCTATTGCGAGTAATAGCGTTGGTGTGATTTTGTTGGCCGGAGGTCAGGGCACGCGATTAGGCGTGTCTTATCCGAAGGGTATGTACGATGTGGGTTTGTCATCGAAGAAAACTTTGTTTCAATTGCAGGCCGAAAGAATCTTAAGACTTCAGCATTTATCCTCTGCATTATATCCGGAATCGAAACCTGTCATATCATGGTATTAATTCGTTATTTAATAGTCTTTAGCAGGACGGCTTAGAATCGCGCAGGCTAACACTAGCATAGATGGGGGAAATATCGAGTTGGTCAGAGGGGTGGCATCCAGAAAAAGTAGTACAGTTAACTCTACCAGACATGCACAGTATGGGAATTTTGGAGGAGAAGTGAAATCTTTTCTTTAAAGGTCTTTTTGGACCCAAAAAATCGCGGATGCGCGTCAAGAATGTCGGTTTTTGCGTTTCTGACGATGCATATCTTTCTAAAGCATAAAAAACAAAAAATCGAACAAATTTCACATAGTTTAATCAAAAAGTAAGTATGAGGTGCGAAGCGCCGAAAATTTGACACTTTTGAGCAGATAGATAGCTAAAAACGCTTAAAACAGCACCTTTTCCATGAATTTTTTGGAAACTTTTGAAAAATCGCGAGTGCTGGGCGATGAACAAATTTCTGGGGTGCTTAACCAGTGTTTTTTTTTGTACAAGGTCCGTTTGTACATGTACAAAGATGGACCCCAAAAGTCTTTGTACATTTTGTACATGCAAATTTTGGTGTACTATAATATGGAACAGTAGCGATTTTGGTGTGGTAAAACAGGGTTTTTCGACCTTTGATAGTGTATTTTAGCTTATTTCTGTGTTTCTGATGCCAAAAATTACTAAAAATTGTCTCCGAAACGGCGCGAAGCGCCAAAAAATTGATATTTTCTAATTCTAAATGCAAATTCTGCTATTTTATAGATATATAGGACAAACAAATACTCATTTCGGCGCGAAGCGCCGAAAATTTTTTAGAATTTTACACCTTTTTACAGTTTTTGTCTTCCAAAAAATCTTTGTACTGTACAAAGACGGTCCTGAAAAGTCTTTGTACATTGGGAAAAATCTTTGCCGAATACAAAAAAACCGCATGCTAAACCCTCCTAAGATCTTTTATCTTATTCAAAATGAACTTACAACTTTTTAGAAATTTGAAACTATTGACAGTAAATTGACCAATAGGTTTGGGAAGTTCCACAACTGTTAGATTTAAGATTTTTGATTATTTATTTTGATTGGGTTTGGATTTTTGTTAGATTTTATATTGCCTGACAGACCCGACCTATCGAAATTTCACGGCTCGATTGTCTTTGATCATTTTATTACTTCTAGTTGACTATCTTTGCTAAGTTTAATCGATGTTTTGCCTTGCTAAGCTTATATTTGTGATTCTGAGCTAAATACTAATACCTTGAGTTGGATTTGAAGTCTAGCGACTTCCACTTTGGGATTTTATGAAATTTCAACCGTTGATTATGTAGGACAATATTTTCACGAATATCCAGTTATTTCAGCTTAACATGCCTTCAAAAACAAATGTACACGAATGTTAAACAAAAACGAGTGACATTATGAATTTTACGGGAATCAAGGCTTCAGTTGCATCAACAATATGTGAATGAACAATGAAAAATCGAAAAATTCCAGTGCGCGTAGACCAGGCAATACATGCAACCACATGTGGGCGTGGGGGTCGGGGTAATGCACCCCCCAGAAGGCCGAATACCCCCAGAAATCAAAATACCCCCAGAATTCAATTTTTGGAATTTTTTTCCTTTTTTTCGCAATTTTTTGATGCCAATGGATAGTACTCGAGGAGAAACGTTGAAAAATGGTGTTTTTTCGCCATACTACAATTTTTAAGACTATTTTTTGACCTTTGAAAAATCTTGCACCCCCAGAATTTTAGTGCTGCCAACCTATGTATGCAACGCTATGTTAATGCATTCAATAAGCATAACTCGGAAAGTAAAAACAGCCAATGATGGGAAATCAGATGAGTACAATGAAAGGCGCACGTTAATAATATGCAGTTTGCAACACGCTTACTTCACTTAATTTACTCTCTTATCTGTTTAGGTTCATTATGACTAGCGAAGCAACGGAGAAAATGACGAGGCGTTTTTTCGAAGAAAATTCATTTTTTGGTTTGGAGAGAAGTCAAATTACGTTTTTCGAACAAGGCACCATGCCCTGCTTCGACATGGACGGTAAAATCATTTTAGAAGCGCCCTATCGATTAGCTGTTGCTCCAGGTAAAAATGACAATCAGTCATACAAATTACAGGGAATGGGAGCATACATGTAATGGCCTAAAATTTTGTTGGGGATCCCCGGCCATTCTAGGTGGTAAGTTAATGACTTTTTTGGCCAAAAACTGCCTAAAAATTCGATTTTTTCCAACAATCTGGTGGTCAAAAAATTTTCTAGCTTTGGCGGTGTGTAGGAACGACCGATGGATAGGGGACCCCATCTAAAGTTGATCGTCCCCCATCCCCCAAAGCCAGAAAATTTTATAACCCCCCCCCCTTCGATTTTTGGAAAAAGTTGCGTTTTTTGGCCTTTCTAGGTGTTAATAGGAGAGAGAGGTCGTTTGTATGTAATGTTTGTATGTAACTATATTCCGTTAAGCACACGTATCGTTTCGGCTAAATTCGTATTTGCAGCCTGTAGATATGAAAACCGCTTGCTGCCTGTGATAGCTTCACTTCATTAATAATCTTGCAAGGACATTTCGCTTACGAATTATAGGTTCAACGTGAAAATAAAAAGCTAATTATTTCCTTGAACGACGGAAAACTGTGCTATATTGTCAGATACTTCGTATTCTCTGACGAAAATATGTGAAAAAATAGGAAAGAAATGCGAAATATGGCTACAACGGTTTTACAAAGATCTTTGTGCATTGCTTACTGGACTCCAAAACTCTTTATTTGAGCTTCAAAATCTATGTCGTATACAGAAGAAAGCATACTGGCACAGGTCTTAAATGTGCAGCATGCCGATCTAGGGCTCAGTCCGGCCCTGGATGTCAGCTACGAACAGATGACCTAAATTTTCAGCTTCATTGAGCTACGTGTACCCTGACCTCAGAAGACGGCTTGGGGCTTAAATAAGTCAAAGATTTATCTTGATTCACAATCTAAAAATGCTTTCAATCAAAAACTCATTTCCTGCAAAACTAGTAATTTTTCCATTTTTATCCTTGCTTTGTCTTATTTTTTCTTGGAATTTTTATTTTCTCTTTTTCTTATTCGTTCCTACAAGCAATTAGTGACCAAGACATAAGATTTTTATAAACATTATATAATAAAACTTTGTTGCTGAAAGATGTTTTTCTGGAGTTAATCTGACGAACTAAATATTCCATATTAGAGCGATTATTGAATAAAGACTTAAGCCAGCTAAGCGAACATGTGGAGCCTAAATTTTCAATTAATATTTTAGCTGATTCCGGTAGGTTATAATTTGGGCGATAGCTAAATGAACAAATTCCAGAAATCGAGACCAATGAATTTAATGTTCTTTCGCCCATTTTGACTTGATTATGTTTACATAGCGACAAAAATATCGAAAGTCATCAATCTAGCCGAGAAATTTCGATATTTAGAGAATTTAGCCGCAATTCTGGGCGCCTCTTATGTAAACTGTGCAAAAACTATAATTCTACTGGAAACATTTTTATACTTTAACTGCATTAATCCTCAAAAATGATGCAGAAAATGTCCCACATGCTCAAAAATGCCTCGCCAGTACTATTCATAGTTTTCTGGCATTCTTCCTCCATCAAAAAATTTTTGACTGCTTACTGCCTGTTTAGTTTTTGTTTTTGAGCAACAAGCATTTTCAGTTTTTCATGAAGAATCATGATACTCGATGTAAGCTGAATAAAAGTGACTTTAGTTCGCTTCTCCTTACAAAGAACTTGTAAGAGGAGAGCCATTCTCAATCCTAAAGCAGCCGAAAATTTTTACCTTTTTTTAGTCTTTCGGGCGAAGACTTGCTTTTTTAAAACTTGCTTCTTTAAAACATTTTTAGATGCTATGACCGAATATCTTAATCATTGCTGCGTGAAATTTGAAAAAGTTTCGATTATGTTGAAATAACTGGTTCTTCCCTCTTCTTGCGGAGCCTTATTATACTTTGAATTCTTTGAAGGAAGTCTACACTGTCCGAGTTTCATGGACGCTTACATAATTAACACGTTTTAATATTATTAATTAATGCTTAATATTACTCCAATCGATCAGTTACTGTAGCAAAGTTTGTTCTTTTCTTCTAAGATGGAAATGGTGGTTTGTACAAAGCATTTTTAAACTCTGGTTGTTTGCAAAAGGCCGAAAACGTTGGTATCAGGTACTTCCATGTTTACTGCGTGGACAATATACTAGTCAGGGTGGCTGATCCAACATTCCTTGGTTACTGCCTGGAGAACAACGCTGATTGTTGCAACAAAGTGAGCTGCCCTTTTGTCGTCTCGGATGGATTTCAGACATTCCTTCAGTCGAAAATTTGCGAAGAAGGTGTTTTGATATAATGTCTAGTCGACCGTAGATACATCACATATTGTAGTAATCTATGAAAGTTTAAAAAGTTATTGCAAACTCCTTATACATTGTCTCGTTTTCACATGATTGAAGGTAAGCAATACTGCAAAAAACTTGGCCGCATGTAATTGACAACCATGCAGAGGTTGACTTAGCAGAGGGCAATATTACCGCGAAAAATTGACGGGAAGCAAAACAAATACGCAAAACATGTTACTAATGAAAAAAGGGAATAGCATGGGAAAGCAAAAAAGATTATGCAAAGACAAAAAAATCGCAATGTTCTTAAGAGTTACTTAACGTATGTCGCTGGAAATAGACTGCTGTACCTATTTAGGCTCTACTTTTTGTAAAGTAACTTGACACATTTTATCTTATCATTTTTACGTATTTCTTATTTTTTCGGCAGGTCATAGAAAAGAAACAACCGCACGAGCCACTGGGCGTCGTTTGCAGGATAGATGGCGTGGGAGCTTGCGTGCTTGAGTACAGTGAAATGCCTAAGCGCTTATGTGAGCAACGAGACCCATCCGGAACATTGGTTTACAGAGCAGGCAATATTGCCAATCATTTTTTCACTATCGACTTTATCAAAAAAATTTGTTTGTAAGTCTTTTCTTTAGCTGAATGAAATTTTCCTCAAATCCTTATTATGCACCGCTGGATGTTATGTATATACTTAATAAGATGATTTTAAATACATGCATATAAGCATAATCCTATATGACAGACACGATAGATGTGTTCGAAATAAAAATTGACGAGGGGTGAGTAAAATGTTTTACACATATGTATTGTGCATGGCAGATGTCATTGTATTATAATTTAGTACATTTATGCACTCTATATGTTAAGACTGCGTTTTTCGACCTTCTTGTGTAATTTATCCAATTTCTAAGTCTTCGACAATGAGCATTCAACAATTTATCAATAGGGAACAAAGCGCTGGTACTTTATTAAACAAAGTTTGTACTAATTTCAAAGACGGATTGTTTGCAAAAGTGAATTGGCGCGAAACACCGAAAATTCATTCATGTTTGCCGTGTGAATAACACACTTTTAAACTTTTGTAAATTTTAATGAAAGATAAAATCGTCAAACTGATTAGCACATCACTTTTATATGATGTTCAAAGCTTGGACTTCCAAAAGACAAACAGTACGTTGAATTACTGAATTAGTGGGATTTGAAAGATTTAATTAAGCACGTATGCTAAATGCTGGAGTTTAATAAAGAGAATTCCGGTAAATTTGAACATCTTTGCCTTTTTAAACTCGATTTCGGGCGTAATAAAGTCATATTGATTGATTTCGGCGCCGGAAATTTCTAAACTTTCTGACGTTTTTTTCTTTTCTCGACCCTAACAAATAAATCCAGGTACAAAAAGTCTTTTCATTATACAACACAAAAAATTTCTGCTGAATACACAAATCTATTTCGTAAAATATACGTCGTAGCGCATATGACAGATAATAGTATAGTCAAAAAATTGGCCTCTTTAATGCACGTGAAAAGTACATATGCATACATATAAGAGGGGGTAATAGGATCCCTCCACTCAACGTTGGTCGTCCCCCATCCCCTCAAAGTCAGAAAATTTTTTACCTCTTCCGAGTTTAGAAAAAGGGCGGTTTTAAGGTGTTTCTAGGTCGTTTTTGGCCAGAAATTGGAGGTCATTTATCCCCCTAGAATTGCTGGGAGCCCCCAACCAAAACTTTGAGCCCTTACATGTATTCATGTATGTATGCAAAAACAATAATACCATGAAAAAATGAGATTTTCTGGAAGTTTATCTCCTTGTTTTTAAATTAGTGGGCTTTTGCCTCGATTTATTGTTATGGAAATTGTCAAGAGGAGAAACATGTTAATAATCGGAATTTAGCAATACCAAATAATTATATTAAAGCTTGAGTTCTCGCTTTTTCGATTTATAATTAGTACGCGGCAAATATTAATCTCTATGAAACCTTTTATCTGAATCTTTTTGATCCGACGAAGTGTGTGCCGTCACGAATGCGTAATATTACATCAACAACCATATTTTACGTGAAAATTTTGTACTTTACCTGAAGCTATGAAAAGTAAATGCGTACATAACTAAGTACAAGCTGTGCATTCTGCTGGGTACAATAGCATTTTGTGAGCGACAGCGTTCAGCAGTCATTCTAAATGAGGTCAAGCCCCACCTAGACCATCTCCTCTAAGAACAGAACATATATGATACGATTTATACCTTATGAATTTTTCGTTGTAAATGATCTATAACGGTGTGGTGTGCGTAATATGTTCAAAAATTGAAAATATTTTTAATGTAGCAGTAACGCTAATTAATATTCCTGACAAAATAAAATAATATGCATCAGACTCAAATGACAGTTAATTGATGTGTAGTAGCAATATTGAAAGTCGGGAGATAGGTGTATACATGCATAAGCTTTTAAACACTAAGCGGTTGTAGTTGAGCCAGATCTTTTATATCTTCTGCCTAATAAAACGACCAACTTGTTATATTACCAGTATTAAGACTTTGCCCCTGACAGAAATAAGTATGCATCGTAATAGCGGACCGACTTACGATGTACGTTATAAGCAAAAAGGTATAAATTAGTCTTCCAACCAAGCCCTTTACTTTCACTATGAATAGACTTTTGATGTGCTGGCACTTAATGAATTTTCATCGATTCTGAATTTTTTTAACCTTTTAATCTGCCTCACTAAAACGTCAGCAATTAACATTTGAAGACTGAATCTGCATGTGTGAGGTTTCTAGAAACAATAATCGATGCTCTTTACATATGCATATTGGCATCAGTGTACGCAGTGGCGGATTTATGATATTCTGCTAGAAGGGGCGGAACCCCAAATTTTCCTAATAGTGTAAAAATAGTCCGGAAAATCCGTCCGCAATTCGTGAAGTAGCATCTTTTGCCTTCTTTTAATAAGCAGAATCATTTCTGATGCGAGTAAAATTTTAAAATTTCTAACATTTTTGAAAGTTTTGTTTCGAGAACGTGCAAAATTAGTGCGAAAATCGAAAGAAAGCGCCGAGAAAAAACGCAGAGCGCCGCTAAAACACGGAGCTCCTTTTTATAAGAACCACAAAATCTCGGTTATGTACAAAACTACTATTCTGACGTCAAAATAAGGTTTTTAGAGCGCTAAAAAAGTCAGTTAATGAGTACTGATAAAAAATTGTAAAATTAACACAAAAATGCGCATCTATTCATTATTGCGCCCAAATATTTTCTCACGACAGGGAGACGGCCTCCGACCCCCCCCTTTAAATTCGCCCTAGAGCAAGTTTTTTCTTTATCTTCAAATCATTAAGGTTATCATATATCATGTACTAATCGTATTCTGTATTTCTTATTTAGCATACTATTCGAGCTAAAGTGACAATCAGCGTAGTTTTGTTTTGAACCATTATTTTGTTTTCGACAACGATTATTTCGTAGAAACCATGCGGACGATTTAATGTTCCACGTCGCTAAAAAGAAAATACCCTTTGTCAATGAAGAAGGAATTACGATAAATCCTGCGGTCCCGAATGGTATCAAGCTGGAAAAATTCGTTTTTGACGTCTTCCCTTACGCAAAGTACATATTTGCATGTCTGGCGCAACATGTTTTATTTTATATGTAAAGTATATACAAAGTGTATGAAACGTCTCGTTAGCTTAACTTGCTTTAAGCCCGGCTGCATCATGCATGCATTTAAGGGGTGGATGGGGGATACTCTCTATGTAAAGTCGTTCGTCCCCATCCCTCAAAAACCAGAAAAGTTTTTTGACTTCCCGCATTTTTGACGAAAATTTGTTTTTTTGTGTGGTCATTTTCAGATGTTTTTTGCCATTGTTGGCTTAAAATTGGAAGTCCTTCCCCCCCCCGCTAAAAATGACTGATGAGTCCTTTCTCAAACTTTCGAGCCGTTGCATGTATTAGGACGACCTCATTGCATGAATAGCACAGTCGCTTTGAAGTTAAAGGCATCCAACTATTTCACTTTGTTTCGGTCAGGCTTTCTATTTTTAAGAGGGGCAATGTAGAAGTATGCCATAAGTTTTATCTACAGTTATTAAATGTGTTCGGCTTTAAAATGCACATTATATGTAGCTTTGCGATTTATTTTTGTGATAAGAAACTTTTCCACTCATGGGGGATCCTGAGCCTGACTTCCCCAACCCTTAGAATGAAAAAATGGAAAATTTTGTGGGGAAAATGAGGCAAAATAAAGGCAAAAAACGGATGAAAATTGAAATTTTCTTCAAAAGTGCTTCTAATTGACCAAAAACTGTGTAATAATTATAGTAATTTTAACGCTATTTTTGCGATTGTACTAGTTTTTGAGGTCATTTAGGGCCGAGAAAAGCTCTATTTTTGACCCGCAGACCGACTGACTACCCCCAGATCGACCATGCTGTGCACCTATGGTTATGACTAAAAACAATGCAGTTCACATGTGTGTCTTTATATACAAATTGAAAAAATCGAAATTTGAATTTAGAAAATTAAATTAAATAGAATTCTTGAAATATACGTTGTTTTCAATCCTAATACGCCTTGTGCCGCTATCTTACTCAGTGTCAATTCGATCGAAATAAGGTCTCGTTTTTTTCAGTAACTTTTATTCACAAAAATTCCTATCAACACCAACTATTACTCATTCGCTTAATATTGCGTCTTGATTATGATGAGAATGTGTAAGCACGCTTGTTGCAGTAAATCTGCTCATGCAATAAACAACGGGCTTTGAAATATGGGCTAATTTAATCATAACGCAACTACTTTTGCATTCTAACTTTAATGAAAAAGAGTTGTTTGAGTGACAGGGACGTAAAATTCGGGGTACTTTACTTAAAACTCTCAGCTAAAAGCTTAACAGCGCTCAATTTTTGCTTTATATGATAAAATAGACCTATCGTTCAGATTGGAAATAGGCTAATCTTTGATTTACATAAAAATGCAGAAAACCCCCAAAAGCTGGTGTAAATCAAATTCTTGCTTATAATGAGACAATAAAGCATTTCTGTAAGTAAGTTCTTTAAAGAAGCAGATGTTTTCTGTTTTTTTCAATTAAAAACGTTCAGACGCTTCTACGTTTGGCAAGTGGAACGCGAGGACGAATTCAGTCCATTGAAAAACGCCAGTGGATCGGACAGTGCAGATACTTGTTGCGTAGACTTGCATCGTTTACATCATCGTTGGATCAGCGAGGCCAGAAGCAAAGTTTCGAAAAAAGAAAAAGCCACTGATAATGAAGTGGATAAAGATGGAATTATTGAAAATAACGATTCAACAATCAAAAATGGACAAGCACGAATTAGCGCGTTGAAGGAACAAGGGAATATGACTTACGATGGTAGCAAAGCGCCTCCGTCAACGCCAGTTGAATGCGAAATTTCGCCACTAATTACGTATAGGGGCGAGGTATAATCAGACGTGCTTAGTGTTGGAATTCTGATGGGTTACATTTTAAAGTGTTTTTTGGCTCAAAAACAACAGTGTTCTTGGGTGGTTTTGACCCCCAGAATTGCAACTGACCGCCTGCTAAATGGCTGCGCAGCGACCCCCAGAATTGTTGATTTTTCGTAAAAGTTGGTAAAAGTTGCAATCTATGTGCCCTTTTAAGCTTTAGCTCATTTTGACTGAAAATTTCGAATTTCGGCGCTTCGCGCCATATACACTTTTTTTACTATATTTTGTTCAATTTACTCAATTTTTTCAAAACTCTTTTACGTTTTTATGTTCTAGAAAGAACGAGCATTGTGTGAAACGTCAAAAAACATCGTTTTTGACGTGTACCCTTCATTTTTAGCCCAAAAAGGGCACTTTTTACAAATTTTTTGGGCCAGTCCCCCCAGAATTCCCATGCTGTACATGTATAGTGGATATGCGTCAAAAATATCATTTATCGTCGTTTCTGACAATGTTATATCTTTCTAGAGCACATAAACAAAAAATTTCGAAAAAATATCAACAAAAATTCGATTTAGATGAACGAGATATAGTCGAACAATGAGTAAATGGCGCGAAGCGCCGAAAATTTGACACTTTTGACCAATCGGTTAACGAAAAACATTTAGAACAGCATCTTCTATACAATTTTTCGGAAATTTTCGGAAAATCGCGAATTCTGCGGGGGGGCGAAATCTTCCAAACCCTCCAAGATCATGTACCGGTATGATTGATTTGTGATTGTTTATTTATAATTTTTATAATTGATTAAATCGAGTTAGTTCTTTCGTATTTTTTATTAGTTTTATTTTTATTCTTCATTCTTATTCATTATGTATGTGCGCTAAGAATTTCACAGCGCCATATGCACATAGGAATGAGAGTTAGTATTTAATCCGCTCAGGATAAGACAGTCTGACATTGTTAAGCGACTTTGAGCTTATGGATCATTTTAACGACATTCTTAGAAACAAGAATCGCAGTTATGTAGGTCACAGTTTTCCAGATTTATGTTATATTCTTTTATCAATTTCTGATATTACACAAACAGTTAAAAATTTGGTGAAAATAAGTTATAAGTCTGAAATTTGGAGAAATTTCATTCTTTAAGTATTGAAGACGCTATAAAACAGGTAATAGGGCTAAAATGCTGAAAAAGCGCTGTCTTGCCGCATGAGAGCATATTCTATTTTGACCATCTTGACCAGGCACATAGCTGGCCGTCCTATTTTGGGGGGACCGACACCAATTTTTGGGGGGATTGAGCCCAAAAAAGCCAAAAATAGCACAAAATGACGTTCAAAAAGTCCTATTTTTCTGATATTTTGGGGGTCTGAACCCCGCATTCCCCCCAGAGATACGTGCCTGATCTTGACATGTGCATCATCTGTGAAATATTTAATCTTTTCAATTGTTGCCTTTATCGCCTTTGATTTTCGTCAGTCAAAAAATTGGAATAATTTCATTTGTTTATGTATAATTATGCACGACAATGATTGAAAAACTGTTTGCTCCTACTTTTCGAGTGATTTTATGCAACTTGTTGTACTTCCTTGTTTCCTTATGCTAAGATAACTTGAATTGTTTATTATCAGGTCCTCCATCTGTGTACGCAATTCTTACTTGAAATCGTTTTAAAATTATGTTCAGGATTTGGAGAATTACGTCAGCACTGTCTTTGGTACGCAACTTCTACATTTATGACGTCATTTGGGAATCGGTTGTGCTATTAAATCGCGTTCGGTTGATATTTGTTTTTTCTTGGGTTTCTATTGTATTAATTATTCGATTTATTTATTCGCTTCGCATAATAATTCCAGTGATTTGCTCAACTAACTTGTTATGGATTTCAATCTCCCTCACTTGCTTTCTGGTGGCTCTTCAAAAATCATTCTAATTAATACTGGTAAAAAGTTATAAACAATAGCCTCGATCGATCACGTATGTACTTCGTAGGAATTCTTGGGGTGGTCAGCCCGAGAAAGTTTTTCTAAAGTGCCTTTTTGGGGCTTATAACCGATGGGTGCGTGTCAAAAACAGTATTTTTCGAAGTTTTTTATCATAATATTTCTTTCTAGAGCATGAAAACAAAAAATTTCCAAAAAATATTAAATTGAACAAAATATAGCTGACTACTCAAAAATTAGTAATTTTGAGCCGAAAAGTCGCTAAAAACGCTCAAAACGGTATACTTAGGTTATTCGAAAATTGGAATTCCCGCAGGGTCAGTGGCAGACATGCACAGCATGAAGATTCTAAGGGTTGATTATTCAGTTGGGTTTAAAATCATTTCAGTGTATTTTTTATTAAATGGGCGGATATTAGTCGATTGTTCTTGTTGGTTGTCTGTTTATTGATTAATTGTTCGATTGAATAGTTGGTCTTTCCGGGCTTTTTCCTGGCTTCCTCTTCATTTTTCTACCGTTTGCATGAGATTTTCTATTGGTACCGGCAGGTCTTCTCAACAATGGAAAGACAAGTACTTTTATAATCTAATCGACGACTGGAGTTATCATACGACCCTCCCCGCAGAGTTTGAAATTTCTCGCCTCTCCGTCCAATTTTGCGCAAAAACTTTCTCTTTCAAATAATTTTGGGTATTTTTATTTGTTATGTGTTTACAATTTTGATTTGGCACATGCATGACATTGAATGCTAGTGAAATCTGTTTTACGGAAAATTTTTCAGTATTCTTAAGCTGTAAACGCTTTAGTTACCGACTAGCGTCAAGTTGGTCATTTTTTGAATACTGAAATGGTCTTAGTAGGTGATTTATTCTTTTTGGAAACATGTCCTCGTTGCTACAATTCATGTAAACGCTAAGCCTACCTTTACAATTTAAATCGACGACTGGACTTATCAAATGAATATTCTAAGCAACATTTTTAGCTTTAAAATTAATTGTATTTAATTGATTTAATTTAATCTAACTTAATTTTATGAATTGCTGCTAAAATTGTTGTTCGTTTAAGGAAATGTACTGTTTATTGTGCCAATTATACATCGGGTAGGTGAATGATATTCATCAATGTACATACATGGATCTGTTCAGCGATATATACTCTAACCATAGACATGCACAGCATGATGGCCCGTCGGGGAATCAGCCAGGGAGCTTTTTCTGAGCCAAAATGATTAAAACAGTGGTATAAATGCTTAAATAGCGTAAATATATATGTGTGTTGATTCACAGTTTCTGATTATTTTCAAGCACTATTGCATATGTTTTTATTTTCTTTCATTTTTTTCTTTGCCTCATTTTATCTTACTTTTCCATAAACATTTTTCATTTTTCTATTCTGGCTTCACCCCAACTCCCCCTACCCTGTGCGCAGTGCATGCATGGTTAAAACGATATTTTCCGTGTACGACTATTTTGTGATGGGTACCTCTACTTATGCTGCTACGTTCGACCTTGTCGAGCTTGAAAATGAGTGCTTTTTTCTTGTGTCATATAAGATGAAAATTATTTTAATGAATTAAGTGAGTTTCCTAAATTTCGTATTCATAGCCTATGGAGTGCAGGTCTTAGCATCAATTGTAAATAGACGCATTTTCAAATATCATTACAGTTTGCCTCAACTTACCCACGTTATCTTGCTAAATAATTTTAGCATATCTCAGTTTAATCTTAAGTTGCAACTTTTTTATATTCAAATCGATTTATATCTATTTAAGCATACGTGGGCAGCACCAAAATTCTGGTGGTGCAATATTTTTCAAAGCTCAAAAAATGGCCTTAAAAATGGTGGTATGGCGAAAAAAGACTATTTTTCAACGTTTCTCATCAAGCACTATCCATTGGCATCGAAAAATTGCGAAAAAAAACAAAAAAATTTCAAAAATTGAATTCTGAGGGGGTATTTTGGTTTCTCGGGGGTTGCATACCCCCAAACCCCCCACGCATAGGTGTGTCTTTAAGTTACATCAGTTGAAATTCTAAAGGCAGTCAGGCGTTTTATTTTACTTAAAGCAAAAAGTTATATCCTTGATAAATTTTTATAACTTGTCGAAATCACATTTCTTTTGTCGATTGATTTATTTTGATATAACTTTAATAAAATGTTTTCGTGTTTGCATTTAATGCATCATTTCGAGTCACTTCCAGTTGTTCATATGCTAACGAGTATGTGTAATCGTGTTTCACTTATTAACCCTCTTTGTTCGATTGTCGAGCGCAAAAGTGTTTCACAGTTTATTAAAATACTGCTTTACAAGCACAGATTTTGGCTAACATCAAAGGTTTTCTGGGGAGTCCGACAAGGTTTTAGAAAAACAGAAGTCCTGTCCTAGATTTTCGAAATAAATTGTTTTCATGACAGCAATACGAGCATAGGTGGGCGGCACCAAAGTTCTGGGGTTGCAAGATTTTTTCAAAGGTCAAAAAATGGCCTTAAAATGGTGGAATGGCGAAACAGACACCATTTGTCAACGTTTCTCATCGAGCACTATCCATTGGCATCCAAAAATTGCGAGAGAAAAATAGAAAAAATTTTCAAAATTTGAATTCTGGGGGTATTTTGGTTTTCGAGGGTGCATACCCCCGAACCCCGCCCTCTCCCACGCCCAGGTATGCATACGATACGAGGCTTTTTTACTTTTAATATGGGCGTCCATTATAGGTTTCAGGTGAGTTGCAGACTGCAGTATGTATTTTTAAAGAAGATATCTCGACTTGCATTTCTTAAAGAAGATATCTTGCTCTATTTCCTGATGCTTCTGAATTAGATGCGTCATGCATGGAAGAGAGAAAACTCTGAGTTTGTATTTTTATCGAGAAAAAATATTCTCAACAGTTGTGTTCACCCTAAAATATAGGAATAGCCCAAAGTGATCATTTAAAGTCCTTATCATCTGTTGAAAGTTTCGTGAGCATTCATTCGTTGGTTGTGAACACACATACATATTTTTTACAGACGCACAGCATGGCTGTCAGAGGGATTTGTTGGAGCAAAATGACATCAAAAAATCGGTATAAACGCTAAAATAGCGTAAAATCTGTAATTATTTGCGATTTCTGGTCAATTTAGAGCACGTTTGATGAACATTTTTATTTCTGGTCTTCATCTTGCTTTATTTTCCTTAGAAAATTTTCCATTTCTATATTCTGGGTGTCGTAGACTCCATGTGCGTGTCTGGATGTGAAGAGGTATTTTTCGATGCTGAGGGTATGAATTCACAGTTTTATGTGTTCAAGTCCATAAAATAATTTTTAAGCTAGAGTTGGCTACAGTTCTTAATGAAAATTTTTTTGATTTTGCACAATGGTCTCCTAAGGAAAAAATTAGAAATTCTTAAAGTTCACTAAAAAGACGCCAAAAGAGGTTTTAGCACATACAAACCGGTAGTACCTACCATAAGTGGGCAACACCAAAACTCTGAGGGGTGCAAGATTTTTCAAAGGTCAAAAAATGATCTTAAAAACGCTGATATGGCGAATAAACACCATTTTTCAATGTTTCTAATCGTGCGCTATCCATTGTGTAAGTGCGTTGCACTACACACTCATCGAGCTCATGCGCTGTTTTCCCGTCAGCTCGTTTCGCTGTTCGTAAGTGCTGTTTATAGATTTTGCGCTTTAACCCGTCGAGATGACGTTTCATCTCCGGATAGAATAGTGCACTTTTTTGGGTAATTGAGCTCTGGTTCGTCTCGCGCAAGTGACTGAACGTTGACCAGTGCGACTGAGTCTTTGGATCTGCCCAGTTTTTAGACCTCTCAATTACAATTGACATTAAAAAATTGCGAGAAAAAAAACAAAAAAAATATTAAATTGAATTCTTGAAGTTTTTTGCTTTCTGGGGAATGCATACTCCCTAAAATCCCCACGCCCACGTGTGGTACCTACCGATCGCGCTCTCCCTTCTCGGCTATACTGAGTTCTCGACCATGCAACCTTCCCGACCGTACCGTCTTCTCGACTGTTGAAATTTTAGATTCATCCTAACCTTGCCAACTTGGCAGCTACCGTCCCGACTATGGTTTAGTAACGTGACTTTCTCTGCTTTGTGCCTGCCTGCACATTACGGGTGAACAGTGAACAAATCAGGGTTTCCAAGGTCTAACCCCCTCAGAAAAAGGGATTTCACGTATGTATATGAAAATTTGGATTCTTGACAGGCTTTATACTAATGCAATGGAAGAGACGAGAGCACTACTTCGTTCCACTTTAATGAAATTTTTGATCGTGATGCGTTTCTTCACATCATACACTTTTTAGTGGATTCACAATATATGACCACAGGCTTAGCCAGTGGGGGGTTGGAGGAGTCTTCCTGGGAAAAATTTCGACATCTTCGATGAACTGAGCAATATGGTTGCATAATGCTGTTCTGCGAAGTAAAATCGGAAAAGACGATTTTGTCCATCTTCTGGGAGTTTTTATTGTTTTAGTGCAGAAAAATTCAAAAAAATCAGCGAATTATAGCATCTTTTCGTCAAAAACGTAAAAAATTTTTTTCTGCTCAAATTGTGTGGACGATGTGAAAAACCCGGAAAACGCGTTATTTAATGGCCCCCATTCGTTTTTATGTTTTTTAGATAAAACAATTTTTTGGATTCCCCCTGGCGAAAATCCTGGCTACGCCTATTTATATGACTGGCACTTGTCGGCATACGTGGGCAGCAAGAACATTCTGGGGGGTGCAAGATTTTTTTAAAGGTCAAGAAATGGCCTACCCCCCACGCCCAGTTGTGCTTGTCGGGACCATGCTCAGCATTTGCGATTTGAATGGAGGGGTCAAAAATTGAGGTTTTCGGGCTAAAATGACCTCAAAAACCGGTAGCGTTAAAACTACGTTATTATACAGTTTCTGGTCAATTTGAAACACTTTTGAAGAAAATTTTTAATTTTCATCTATTTACGCCAAAAGTGCTTGACATTGACCAGAAATTATGAATTAAAAAACTTTTAACGCTTGGCAATTTTGGCTCAAAAAACTCTTGACTGATTCTCTTAGATCGGCTGACTGTCTTTTGATCTAGAAATAGAGAGTACATTAATGGCAATAGTGTATGTGATATAATTTTGCTCCTGGTTCGAGAACATCGAGAACATGGCAAAGACGTTATAGGTCGTCTTTGGCTTTCCTATTATCATCTTTTCTCTTTTTTCTTTGCCCAGGAGTAAAATTACAGCATATGCAACAAATTTTTGGAAAGCTACATATTAAACCTGGAAGCAACCGGGAAGACTGGATGATACCTGCCTACATAGCTTATACAATTTTCTTCTTTAAAAAATTTTGAGAAGAGGAATTATAGTAAAGAAATCGGATTTACGATTCACTTTTTGTGATCTTTTTATTTAGAGAACTGCTTGCGAGCGAGGGGATGGCAAATGAAACTGGCTTTGCTTTTGATTCAATACACCGAAGAAAGTCATGACAGGTACAAAATGTACTTGTACATATTCCTGCAAGTTGAATACAAGATGTTGATTCATTGGCCATGTCCAGATGCGACTATAACAGCTATAATTTTCATAGACTTCCCTGGAATTATTTACTCGTATGTAGGTACGTGTAATCGTTTCTACTCTTTCTCGATGCGACCTAGCCAAAAAAAGAATAAATCGTAATAGGCTTGAAAAAAATGACAAAAATTCAAACTTTTACGTTACTTTTTGAGAATGTTTATTCAGATTATGTTTGCAGCAAACTTGCACTTTCGAAAATTCTTATCCTATCTGCCAAAGTGCAATGATTGCGATTAGCTGTTCTGTCATAAATACTTGATTAAATTCGTTCAACATTTTCTCAGGCAAAAAAATTATGAGCTAAAGGCGAAATTTCGTGCCCACCTGTTGCCCTTTATTAATTAATGTCTTTTCATTCACATTTAAGACTACAAAGGATGGCTCGTCTCGTCACCGATTTTTCCACGCATAAAATTAATATGATAAAAATTGAAAAGAATCAGTCTTAATTAACATTTTGAAAGTCTAATACTTACCTTAATCTCCTATGAAATGCTCTTTAATTAGTCGCGCTTTTTTATGTTTTTTATAATATTTGACGCTGCTATGGCAACCGGAAAAGGACTTTTTATGAAGAGAACTTTATGCTTGATTACACGATAGATAAAATTACCCATTAAATATGTATAACTTCTAATTTATCAGTTGATTCCATCGCTGGCGTGATGAGCATAAATTTGACTCTGAATTACAGTTTTTTTAACCCAGCAAATACAT
>JAVLUZ010000160.1:4672716-4790216 GCA_036768485.1 Mermis nigrescens
TGCAAATCCTCGCCTGATTGGGGTTGAAAACTTGATTTTTGTTAAAGTATGCAGCTTATTGTTTTTATAACATTACATCGACGTTTCTCTCTACAAAAATCTAGTTACATTCTTTATTCAAGCAATGCAATTATGCACTATTTTTTACGACAATTTTCTAATATCGCTTCGTGGTTGTGCGACATGTAGCGAATTCTGGGCCTTCAAAGGATCCTTCGGCGTCCCTCCGAAAGAAACAAAAATATTTTCTGTTGTTATATCTCCGGTCATTTGTCTACATTCTGATAAATAAAACGCTTAGTCCTGCAGACTTATTCCTAAAATAATTTCGATAGCACTTCATAGACTGCAGCAGATCTTTTATAACATACTCTCAAGATTATGCTACACGTACAACTGGCCGACCCATGGGGTCAGTTCAATTTCGTAGTGCCAGCAAATATCGAGATATGTATGTAGATCGGCTTAATTTACGTTAAATCTAAAATAACACATAAATATTTTGATTTTAGGCACTTTGCAAGGAAAATTTTTCGCTTTCTGAACCTAAGCTTATCTCTTCATATGTAGGTACGTAAAGCAAGATTTCATGAGGCTCCGAAAAAGACGGTTTGGTTTTTTTTCAGTCTGTTTTCGCTTTACGGCAAATTAATTGTTGTATGATATACGGTTTATGTCGTTGCGGCAATTTGTTGGATGCGCCAAGTGTTAAGCAAAGCGCATTAAACATAAAAGAGAAGAGTTCAAAGCAAACAGCCGCTATCAGAACATGATTGAAGAAGCCATTTATGTTGTAAAAAACTAATACATTTTTAAGACTATGACGAAAATTGGCCTATTTGGAATGGAACAGACTATAGCAAATTCGTAGAAGATTTATCTCATTTTCAGAAGAGTAGTCGAACTGTGATAAGGTGTTACCTGAACTGGTCGCCATCGGTCGAACTAAGCTTCACATGTTGCGCATTCGCCTTCTCCTATTGCCTGCCTCTGATTTGCATGGCTTATTTCTATACAAGCATCGTGCGCACCATTCGCCGCGGCCTCGGAGACAGCGCCACGATAAAGCCTTGGCTGCAAAACCGGCGGCGGTGGCGCTATCGACGGCGCGGTCAACGGCAACGGAACGAAAGCCTGGGAGGTCAACGCTCGACGGTGACGCTGACCTCGTTGCGTCAGTCGCGCAGCCGCACGGTGACCAAACGAACGTTTGCGTTGGTCGCATTCTATTTCACCTGCTGGACGCCTTACTGGGCAATGAATCTGTGGACTATGGCCAGTGAGCGAGTCGACGCCTATCCCAACGACACATACAAACAAGTGATAACTTTTACTGGCAAAATTCGCATAGCATTCAGCAGTGTCTCCTTTTGAATCATTCTTCTGAATTGTAGAGCAGGGCAGGAAACGGAAATTTAAACACATTATTAGTAGTTTTGGAGGGAGATGATGAGCGTAAAATTGCTAACATAAAATGCCGCATAGATTTTTTTCAGTTGTTATGAATTTTTTATGCACTTGTGCTTATTTTACTCAACATTATGTACTTCAAACATCTGAGTCATTTTCTGTATTTTTAAGTCATTCCTTTAAACCATTTTATGCCAATATTCATTTAATTCATATCAGAAAGCCGGTATCCAGTCATAAACCGAACTACTGATTAATATGTGTTATTTGTTGATGCGTAATTGCATTTTTCGTCGGCAGTACTTATACAAGATGATATCAACGCTATCAGCTGGTATATGACTAATTGCTTATAGACATAATTAATGCATGACGATTAGGCATATATTTATGGTTTCAATTTACTAAGCATTAGCAGTTATTAATATTTCATTAATTAAAATATTTTATCTATTAAAAATCATCAACATTCTTAAATAATATTAATAATTTAATAATATGTAGAATATTATATTTTGTATTGTTGTACAAAATAGTAGTAACAGTTGCGACCGAGGCCTGTGCCTCAGGCCTCAGGACAAAAAAGGCCTGAAATTTTTCTTATTTTTTTATCTAAATTTCAGTTTGAAAAAAAATTACAATCAAATCATAACACAATAAAAATGGATCGAGGCCTCCCTGGCTTAGCTTTGACAATAGGTGCCTACTGCTTTTCTTTATAATGTTGCTTGATATAAAAGAGTACGGCAAATTGCAGACAGAACTTTGTCATGACTGGATGACAGCAAAGGACGCATACGTAACGAAGGACACATACGTAATGGAGTTCATTTTATCAAGTTGCATAATAGTAAAAATATCAGTGTACGAAATTTTCTTCACGCGCGGTGAACCATATTTGCTTCATGTTCATAAGCATTTTTGCGAGAATTCTTTTAGATTAAGACACTTGGTGCTTCTGCATTTTTAAAATGCAATGCTTGCGTTTTGTTCCCACTTCTCGAAATTTTGCTGAATTACTGAAAGGCTTTAGTCTGCTTACGAACATTTGACTATTTTTGTGTTGATAACTTTGACCGGTTTACACTTATTTCATTTTGGCTGTACGTGTTACATTTTCGTCAAATTGCATATGTTTAATACTGATTATTTTTTATAATAAGTGTTAGAAATTCCCCATTGTCCTTTTGTTTCGTGTTTGATTATTAAGATTTTAATTAAGCGACAGATGTTACAAAACAGTTCGAAATTAACTTTTTCAAACATAAGCCTTATAGTCTTTGAACGAAAGATTTATTTTTCATTAAAATTTTCGTGACAATTTCGGTTTTTTAATTCAATAATAGACAGTTGTGCGCAAAAAATGTCAGCGACATTGAGCAACACTGCAGCGACCTGTAAATTTGTTTAATTGATGGTAATGATATGGACATTATTGCAAGTGACTTGGCAAGTGATCGAAAGCCCACCTAAGTATGCTCGATACATTGAAATTCGCTCACAAAAAAAGACTAGCTGAAATATTTCCAAAGTCTTGTATCACAATTCATTGCGAATTCTACTGACTTTGCCTCTTACGGTAGCTGGTGCAGAGAGGAGCTTCTAGAAACTAAAGATCATTAAAATGTTTCTATACGGTCAACCTTGGGTTAAGAGAAACTTTCCAATTTAACTATTATTTATATTGAACATAAACAAGGAAAGCTGGTAAATTAATCTGATCTTATTGAAAAATTTGCAGCGGGGAAAGCTGGACGAAAGCCTTTATAAGGTATGTGTGTATTAACATAGTGCTTTTGTCTCTTCGGTTATGTAATGTAGATAGAATACACTAAAAATGAGTGAATGAACATTACAAAATTGCATGAGAAATTTTCGTAAAAAGGCCCCATTTTTTTGTTCTCGCCTCGGGCCTCACTGATGCACTGGCCGGGCCTGTAGAGTAGCAGCTCATTTTGTCTATGCTTCGCTCGACATAAGCTGTATTTTTGCATGTTATTTCTATTGTAGTCTATCACGTAATTGAAAACGGGTGTTTCTTCAGCTCTTATGCTTACCTAGCCGGTTGAGATGTTAGTTAGAGGGCTTTTTGAGCCAAAATGGCCTCAAAAACTGGCACAAATGCTAAAAAAGAGTCAAAACTATGCTAATGAACAGTTTCTGGTAAATTCCAAGCAATTCTGCGAAAAAATTTTGATTTTCATCTATTTTAGCCTTCATTTAACTTATTTTCCTCAGAAAATGTCCCATTTTTCTATTTTTAGAGGTTAAGACTCTCCAAACCCATACTTGCATATCTGGTTGTTAAATGTCTAAAAAGACGTAATCCTATGCTTAACCTTTAAAAACAATTGTGAACAGGTATTATTTTATTAAAATCTTTTGTCATAGATAACTTTTATTATGGTAATTAGAATTTAATAATTAAGCACATCGATGACAGACAAATTGGCTTGACGTTGAACGCATCATTAGACAGAATAGCGATGTATTATGACGGTGAATCCTCATCAGATCGCGATCATTCATTGACTACATTTATTTTTTATCTTTTGCATTCGTTAGTCTACATTAATTCGGCTGTGAATCCAATTTTTTATGGCTTCTATACTACGCAAATACGTCCGGCGAAAGGACCCGGCACTTATTCGAGCATAATTAGCCTTATGACTCGTGTTATTGGAGGCAGGAGGACCAGGTAGCAAATAATGGCGACACTACAGAGATGCCTTACGATCATACATAGGCAGCAGCGAAATTTCGGTGGTCAGATGGGACCACATTGCCAAAAATAGCACCATCCAATTCTGGGGTCTATCCATTTTTAGGAGGGTATTTCAGATTCTGGGGGTCCAGACAACCCAGACTATCACGTTCATGTGTGCTTACGAGTGTAGTAACTAAACTTTGTTCCATTTTTAAAGGTTTTCTGACAGAATCTGTTCATCCTGATTATTACCAAAATCGGATTTGTTATATTCCTGCCCCCAAAGTTCCGGCTTTGGCCTTTCCCACTTCACACGTACATCATATGCTGCATAGTGCCAGACAAGGTCGAATTTCTGGGAGTCTGTTTGTCCGGAAAGTTTTAAAAGTAAAAAACTGGAAAAGATAGATGGTTTGGGCGAAGACCTAATTTTCAATGTGTCTCATCGAATGCAACCACCGTCTCAACATTCCAACTGTCTCAACAATCCCACTCTCTCGGCTAAGTTGCCCGCATCGAGTAACAGATATTCAAACAATGTCAGTGAATTAGTGATAATCTCAGTCGGCCGGCACTGATACAGTGAAAATTTGCATTTTTTAGATAAATCTGTTGTTACTTAATATCTACTCTAAGTAATATTTACCTGTAGATTGTTGAAACAGTGGGACTGTTGGGGCGATTAGACTGTTGAGAATTCTAGTGTCGAGACGACGGGAGTGTTGGGGCAGTGAAATTGTTGAGAATTTCGTTGGGTGTGTTGAAGGCGGTGATTGAGACAGTGGGGAGGCAACACAAAAATTTGATTATTTTTGCGCAAATTTTTATGTAATTCGTACTACATTTCAACAGCGGGGTATATTGTGCACTAAAAATCTATTTAATTTGCATTGGCAACCATGGCGTAGAATCTATAGTCAGTACGTTTATTCAAGAGCATTTCCATTCAATTTAATCCACATGAATTAGGCTACAAAAGTGTCTTATGAATCTGATGTGGTTTTGTCATTGGTTAAGTTTAAAGATCTTCGTATTAACTCATTGTATTTTAGAATATCATCTCTGTCATATTACTTAAAGGACTTTCGTAGTCATTTTAAATATCAAAAAGCTCTCGAACAAATGAAACGGATTGTAACTTCTGGAGCATAAATGCATATGGTCAGAATCGGCATTAGGTTAATCCCAATTTAGTATTCGCATCTTTGTTAGCTTGTCAAATCACGGTTGGTCAAAATAGCTTATATAAAACGCTTTTTGCGTGGTAATACCGCACTTTAAGCATTTTTAGTCAATTTTGACTGCATTATATCACTTTTAAAACTAACTAATGTAGAAATTAATCAATTTGGCGATAAATTTAGATTTTTCCAAAGACAATTTCGCCATAACTTTGGGCGCTTTTTTAAGTAAAGGTACATTGAATTATGAATCTGGCGGGGGTAATAACACCCCCTTACCCCATTCAAATTGCATGAATGTTCTCAAGATTCAATCATATTATTAAAAAAATTTTCATGTATTACATGTATCTAGTTTTGTTTTTCTCCATACCAAGTAAAACTTATAGTCTGTTTCACATAAATTCGTGCATAAATTTTAAGAATTTTTATCGACGATAAGCCGATGTTTACGATAATTATATATCAGATCAATGCTTTAATCGCAATCCGTCAGCTTATTGTCAGAAATAGTTTTAAAATTTATGATTTTATTTTATTTTAATTTATTTTAAAAATCTACGATAAAATTTTACGCAACACTTCATTAATTTTTCACCGATTTCGGATAAATCGCTTCAAAAAAAGCCCTTGCATTATGATTTTGTGCAATTGTGAATTATTATTACGGATAATTATTTTTGCTCAGAAAATGTGCACAAATTAAATATTCATTTAGCGAATCAGTTTCTGAACAAGTGAGTTTCTTGCTCTAATATGCTTGATTATACTATAGTCTATTTCACATAAGTTTGGGCGTAAATTTTATGAATTGTTTCGAAAATAAGTCGACGGATTACGATAATTATATATCAAATCAATGCTGTAATCGCAATCTGTCGGCTTATTGTCGGACATGGGTTTTAAAATTTATGCCCAAACTTGTGTGAAACAGATCATAATTAATGACGAGTATAGTTTTACGGTTAGAGCTGACGTTACGTTGTTAATATCCACTGTCTTTTACTTTGATGCTGTTTTTTGTTTCGCTCAATTTGCGCAAACTAACGGGTTTCATGCTCATTTATTGTTTTTAGAGATATGTTGTTGTTAAAGCGTAATTTTGTACTGTTGTACCTTTTTGGAGTTTTGTGAAGATTGCTAAAACGTATTTTTGTAAAAATAATGAAATGCTCCTTGTGCAGGTGCCTAAATATGAAAAATAGTAAGAAATTAATGAAGCCAATTAACCGTCAACATTGACGACAGGAAGCCAGTCTGATTCTGAAAGAAGTAAAAATACATAATTAAGAACTCGGAGCCTGCGGCATAATTTAGAGATTAATAGGAAATGAAGAACGTGTAATAATGACATGATAACATCTTCGCTTGCCTGTAAATCATTCGCACGTAAGCATACACGTATGATTAAATCATTCGCTGGTTGATCAATATGGAATAAAAATAAACTCATAATCATATAATAATATGAATTATTCAGATGCCACAAATCCAAGAAAATGAAGAGGTGGTCTTGAGCTTGAGCTCTATAATTTGGATAAGCTGCTTACTAATTGTAATCCAATATTAAGGATTATGTAAGAAGTGAGCATGAAAATAAGGTTCGACAATAACAACTTATTAAAAGCGAATGATGAAAAGTTTCAGGTGATGCTGCTAAGTAGGTCTCAAAGCATGACCAATTTGATGGTTCAACCCAGCCGTTATTCAAATGACTCAAGCTTATAGTCTTGAATAACTTACATAACTCAAAGCTCAAACAAAACCATTAATAATGAATGCAACACTTTTGCAAAAGTTTTAACATCTTCTGTTCGCAGTGGCGGATCTATGTAGGATTTTCGTAAGGGAAGGAGGCACCCAACCTATTCCAAAAACTGTCGGAAATAGATCCAAAGATCCAACTCTTCACGTACGAAAAAAAGCGTTTTTTCGGCGTTTTATGTTGTCTGCTTTTACCTAAAATCGCTTTTGGCGCAACATTTTCTCGAAAAATTTTAAAATTTTCGGTAATTTAGTGCAAAGAAATATTAAATTTTCTTGACTCTTGTGAAAATTTGGTAAGAAGTTCCGCCAGAAAATCTGGGAAATTCAGGCTGAAAGACGTTTAAAGGCTTAAGTTACTGCAGGATTTTTTGTATTTCAGAATTAGACGCGAAGCATTGAAAATTTCAAAAGTTCATGTTCAAAAATAGAAGAAAACTATACTGAAATAGGTTTTTCTGCTCTTGAAAGCGTTTGAAACCTATATTAGGCAAAACTATGGCTTGTTCCAGGCAAAAAGGAAGTAAAAATGTCAAGGCATTATCCTGCGCGAAGCACCAGAAAAATTTGAGCAATTATGATTAACGACGGTTAAAAAATAATTGCAAATTACATATCCATTCTTTATCTCGCCAACTGTGTTGGAATAATGGGGGCCGCCCCTCCTAGCCCCCTTAAATCCGACTCAGCCTGTTCTAGGCTGTTTCACATAAGTTTGTGGGGTCTGGTTGATTTTAAAGGGGTTCTGGGGTCACAAATAGAAATGAACACTGTTTCAGCTTTGGGTTATAAACAGATATGCACGTGGGGGGTCTGGGGGTTCTGCCTGACCTGACCCTCAGAATAGTAGAATGGAAAATTTTCTGGAGACAAGGAAGCAAAATGAAGGCCAAAACGGATGAAAAGTTAAAATTTTATTCAAAAGTGCTTCAAATTGACCGGTAACTGTGTAATGTAAATACAGAGCCGCCTTATGTCTACAAACAATCAACATAAGACGGGTGTTTTTGCCTTCGAGATTTACCTAGGTACGTAGGTACTTAAGTCTACGCTTAGTGCTGGCTCCGATCGCGCGGCTCTGGATGGCTTTCGATCTTTGGACCCTTAGAGACCTCACGGCTTCAATCCCCTCAGCCCTAATATTGCTGGCCGCTTTTATGTCGGGTGATCTCAGCAGCTACGCCCTAAGAACTAAGGCTACCTACCTAGTCTCGGTAATTGCCGCGGAGGTCAGTTAACCTATCTCAAGCTCAAGTTGTTTATTTAACTTATTTTCAATCAGTGCCTGATCCGAAATGTTTTTGGTTCCTAATATGTGTAGCACGCTGAACTATGAAAACAACAACAACGAGCTCTATGCTGATCAATCATGCTTAAAGATTAAATAATAATTTTGATCAATTTTGGATTTGAGGAAAGAATTAAGATTTCCAAATAAAATAAGCTATCATACAAAATTTACCTATCAGTCCACTATGATGGGAAGAAGTCCTCGACGTGGGTGTGGCCGGCCTAACCCTCGGTATAACCAAAAACCACTCGGTAGGTTTTCTATAATTTAATTCGACGAAGAATTCGCGGCCTATAGCCGGACAACAACCATAAAGCCAAAAGAAAACGAAAACGTACGTACTATACAATCGTACGACTGGCAAACGAAAAAACCAACAGCCAGACTAAACTACAACGTTAAGTACACTGGCCTCAAGGACCATTACAGTAAAATAAACAAAGATCAATTTAACGTAATACTGAATCACTTTTATCTCAGATCGAATGTTATCAATTACACAAGCGGTATGCATGAAATAATTACTATTATCATACACTTAACTCTATGCTACCGGACAAGTATCTAAATGTTTTTTATTATTGAAAAATTGGGGAAATAATGGGAAAACCGAAGGCATAGCCCACAGTGCACTATCATAGATAGCTACTAGTATTGGCTATGTTATGGCTATCGCGAACTGCTAAGGCAAGTTCGCCTACACGTGTAACTCTCGCAGTTACACTCCCCCACAAATAGAAAAAAATTTGAAACGAAGTGGAGAATTTTTCGGGGATACAGCATCAATACTAGCGTCGGCGACGCTTCTACAACTCGGCTCTCCAGCGTTCGCAACGCCTCAACTCTGGCGTCCGCAACGCCTCATCCTGAGCAAACGTGAAAAACAAAAATAAAAGAACGAAAAAATAACAAATAACGATAACAAATAACGGTCAACGCATGACCTCGTTCGCACTCAGGAAAACTCTCGAGCAACACTCTCAATGGCGCTAGGTATAACTATATTGTTGCCCGAGTAATGATGAACTCCGGTCTTGGACAGCATTGCATAATATTCGATTATGCTATCCAATTAGCCTCCTTCAGTCCCGGGTAATGAGAAAAATTTTGAATTGAAAAAGTTTATAGATTGGGTATAAATTAACCCCTTGTCCGTTAAAGAGTTAAGATACCATAATAGTAACACCGCTGATTGAGCAAAAGACAAATTAAAATACGGAATGATAAGGCAAGATTATGCTGAGCAAAAATTGAAGACACTGACGAGTTAAAACACGAGGTAACGATAAAAACGAGAAAAAAATGGCAATTTATGCGAGATAACGGGGAAAAATATGAGCACCGTCAAAGAAAAAATTTTTACAGCAAGAGAAAAAATGACAAGAGCAAAAAATACACAGGAAATAAATGATACGTGAAGTCCTGAAATCCACATCAGGACGAAAAACGAAAAATTTGACGAAAAGCTGCTAGTTGAATTCTGACACTGTCGCAGAGTTCCAAAAAGTTCTGTATGTCGAACTTGTGAATTAATAATGATCCTGATAATTGGCCTTCGAGCCATGCGGTTTTCCGCGACGTCGTTGACGTTGAAAATATTCTTGATCCAATTCAGGTTCACGACGCGTATTCGAACGCTCGCGATACTGGTATGGCGATTGCCTACGCCCGTACAGATGTTGGCGTAAGCATTGATGTGGATCGACTGGTCGATCGTCCTCCTCAAAATCGTCGTCGTCCTTGTAGTCATCCGCGTAACAACGTGGTATAGGCATACGTGGGCAGCAAGAAAATTCTGGGGGTGCAAGATTTTTTTGAAGGTCAAAAAATGGCCTTAAAAATGGTGGTATGGCGATAAAAACACCATTTTTCGACGTTTCTCATCAAGCACTATCCATTGGCATCAAAAAATTGCGAAAAAAACTAAAAAAATTTTCAAAAATTGAATTCTGGGGGTATTTTGATTTCTGGGGGGGAATTTTGGTTTCTGGGGGGGTGCATACCCCCCAAACCCCAACGCCCAGGTGTGGGTATAGGTGGCGTCGAGTGAATAATTGCTCCGGCGTAAAACACGTAAGTTCGTTCACGTGAAGGTTTGCGTGGACGCTGTTGTTGTTGCGTAACAGCAGGCCACGGTTTTGGCAAAAGTGGACCGGGTCGAGGTTGTGGCTGATAGACCCCGGTGGCTGATTGACTTTGTTCCAATGGTGAGCGATACGACTGATCCCATTGCTGACGTTGACGGGATTGTGACCGAGCGATGAGTTCCGCGGTTTGACTGTGGCCGGGCCGGCGATATTCATAAGGCTGCTGCTGTGCGGCCCGCAACAGATGACCAGCATCAGCCTGAGAATACGCCTCGACGCCTCGGAATGCTCACGTGATTCCGTGAATTGCTGTTGTTGCCGCGGTTGGGTCTGCGGTCGTGTATATTGCTGTATATGTGGTTTTTTACTTGTGTCTGCTGTTGTACTTGTGATTGTGAACGATGATGCGTTTGAGCATAGCGTTGCGGGGATGACTGAGGTTCTTGCCGCCTCGATCCCTTTTGGCCTAAGCGCTCTTAATTTAGCTGCGACTTCAGCTTGGACAAGTCTTCTGACCATACGTGGGCAGCAAGAAAATTCTGGGGGGAGAATATTATTTTAAAGATTTTCGAAGGTCGAAAAATTGCCTTAAAAATGGTGGTATGGCGATAAAAACACAATTTTTCGACGTTTCTCATCAAACACTATCCATTGGCATCAAAAAATTGCGAAAAAAAACGAAAAAAATTTTCAAAAATTGAATTCTGAGGGGGTATTTTGATTTATGGGGTATTTTTGGTTTCTGGGGGTATACCCAAACCCCACGCCCAGGTGTGCTTCTGACTCGTTGCTTTTTCAAATTTTTTAACCGACGCACAGTGTGCTCCGGATTTAGTATCGTTAAAAACGATTCAATTTAGCCTTATGTTCGTCTTCTGACATATGATGAACTTCTGAAGACTCAGCAAGAGAACCGGGTAGTGTAACTTTTATCCGCACGCCTTGACATTTCCGTCGCCAAATTCTCACGATCGCGTCTCGATCGTCATGCGTATTCTACGCATTTCAATTTGTGCCTCCAGAGAAAGATTGACTTCTGGCATATCAAGGCTTGCTGCGGATCCGCTCGAGGTCTGCGAGGATGCCTGCCGCCTTTTCTCTTCGAATTTTCTCTAATTCACCTTGAATTTGATGTTTGAGGTAAAACACAGATTTTGTTGACCTCGGAAACGTCGAAACTGAACTGGCACTTCAAGTGGCCGGGTCCGGTTTGTAACCGAATTTGGCGAATCATGTTATGCAAAACATGTGGACTTTCGACTCACTTCGTCAACTCCGGGAATTCCGGGAAAGCCTCCACTTGGCGAAGGTGTATAAAATTCACCAAGGAAAGCTACGCGCAACATGCGGGCGCAGCTGCTCCACCATGCGCCAGCCTGTTGCGGCATTACTGCCGTAGACGTACGCAAAGTGGAACTTTCTGTCAAAAATTCCAATAATGCCGTAGCGCGCATGACATCAATTGTGGAGAAGATAAGTCATGTGTTGACCACTCGAATCATATAATGATTGAAATTCACGGAAAGTATCGAAAATATCGACCATCTGACGCGTCGATATTAAGATCGGCGCTAAGTCTGGCGCTGGAGACATCCTGTGCGGATAAATTCCGGACGAACCTGATGTGTAACGCCATCGATCACCTCACTTGGTGCGTCAAGGTGCGGGTGTACAACCAAAATACTCTAAGCGGAACCTCGTACAACATCATTCCGGTTGTAATAAAGAACCGTATGCGCACAAAATATTGGTCTGGGTAAAATAATCCGGTTAAAGACGCTCATTTTGCTAATAAACCGAGGTGGGCTCATGATTGACATCAGCCAACGGCTGTGCGATTGTGAACCACACTAAAGGATGCAAGGGTGAGTCAGTTGTAGCCGCGTGCACTGCAGATGTACTGCGTACACTTGGTCGAGTACACTTGGGCAGTTTCAACCAACTGATCGTACAAACACGTTCCTGCAACCTCACCCAAATAAGGGCGTAACTCGTGCAATACGACTGGAGCAATAATGCACGGTGGTTCACGCGTCATATTTTCCATCATGGTGAAAAAGTGCTGTACGTAGCGCGAGCGATTTTGCACTCTAGCGCTTTCGTTCAGCGGAAATACGTTCGCGAATGGCTTGAATATGCGCAGGTATTGCGACTTCCATATTCGATGATTGACTTTGATTAACCTGTGGTTGAATATTCGCCACAGTACTCGACACACCCGTCATGGCCATAGAAGCCATAAAACGAGTATCCGATTGCCGACACGCCTTGTGCGCGGACTGAGGCCGCGACTTGCGTGTACAACGCTACTTGCGGTATTTCATGTGCGGCTAGTGTGCGTTGCAATGCTTGACGGAAAACCTATAATCTCTGTCATGATGACATCAGGGTCAGCTTGACGCTCTGCCCCATCCAGCTGAGAAGTCAGTAGGAGTCCGAGCAAACTGATGCCCAGGGGTGCCTGCTGATCCGCCGCAAGCGATTGCGGGACAATCGGTTGCGCAACGGTAGTGGCCCCTTTTTGAGCCATTGCCGCGCGTGTTACACACGGTGGCGACAAGTTTGCTTGTCTTTCCGCTTCAGCATCAGATAACGCCATCACTAAGCGTTTGGGAGATAAATCGTCATCCTCAGTGGAGATAGATGGTTCTACATCAACTATCGGCGAATCGTAAGGAATATCGGTTTGTGATGAAAACACAGAAGCTGGTGTACTCGTGCTAGTTGGTTTGGACTTAGGTTCCATGTCAGGTGGATTGACTGGGCCCAAATCTGAGTCGGCAAACGGCCTGCGAACCCTGAACTTGTAAGTCAGGATTGTCGAACACATTAGCGTGAGCCAACGCTTCCGTTACTGAGGCAACGGTAGTGGCTGCAGCTATGGCCGCTGGCAGTTGCGGGAGCTGGGCCATAAAAGTCACTCAGCTAACTCTAACTAACTCTCCGCCATCAGAATCGACTTCAACTTCAGTAGCCGTGCTGGTCGACTGTCCCTGTGGTGGTTTACTGATCGACAACGGTATACGCACTCTGGCTTTCGGAACAGCCTTAATGTACAATTCATTGCCTGTAAACGAAACCGACATAGGCTTTCTATCGTCAGTAATGTGATTATTTTACGTACACCCTTCTATCAGTATAAAAACATCGATAGTTATGAGGACGTCCATCACTAAAATAATGTTGCATGTCCCGAGTTAATGGTAAAGCTCCACGCCTGTCCAAAATTGTCAGACGCGTTAGGATCAATATACATGTCAAAAAGAATTCAGCCAAGCGCTTTAACGTGTGCGACTGCGCTTTGATACGTAACGACGAGTAAACTCTCTCGCCAATGGCTGAATATCGATAAAATTTGCAATGGGCAGATCTTTCCAGTGCAGTTTATTGCAAATCTCTGCATCTGGAATTGCCAAAATTTCCTCAAAAGTTGGCCCGTAAACATGGAAATACGCAAGTCAATCTTGCGTAGGGTCATAGCAGACCATATACACGTTTGGTAAATGCGTTTCGAGCAACTGGTGAAGCCCAAATGGAGGTTGCGGGAACTTTGCCAGGTCCCAACAGAACACATGGCCATTCAGCGCTCATAACTTGGACGTAGCGTACAAATGGGCCATGGAGGTCCTGGTAAATGGGACATAATTGCTGAAAACGCAAGTCCCAGGTCTTATAATGTCTGCCTTTTCGATCATTAACAAATTCAGAGTCGTAGCCTAAGAATAACATTCCATTGTCATAAGCATTGTTTGAATCAACGCCAAAATGGCGCCAAACGACTTCTGGTCATTGGAGATTACTGTAATTAGGTAGAAGTCTGTTCTTTGGTACACGAGGGGTTACCAAAGGAAATCTACCAAGTCTGTTCTCCCACCAGAGTTGTTGGTCGTTAATACGCTTTCTGTGATTTGTGAGTTTGTGTTGCTTTATGTTTTATCCATTTTGCGGTAAGTGACTCTAAACCGCCAACACGACTATTGTCATTTTGCGGCAGCGGGTCTGGTACAACCAAGCCCCACTCCTAAACCATATTAGTCAAAGCTGAACGAAATTCATCTAGGGACGCGGGATCACGCCCCTCAAATTTACATCGGCGACCAGCTGCCTCCAGCAATGCCTCCTTGCTTGGGGTACCTTGTGCAGCCATGGGTCTGCAAAAGGAAAAACATTAGATAATGGTACGGCATGTGCTGTTTTAGAGCCATTTAATAAACGTATGAGCGCGCAGTCCTTAACTTTTGTTCCCTGCCCGGTAAATCCTCAAAACATGACTACTGCCGGGGCAAGGGCGATGTGGTAATTTTACCAACACAAAATTGCCAGGAACGTAAGCGTGTTTTCACAATCAAATCAGAATAAGGAAGTTTAGGCTCAGGCAGAAGTCTATTCCTGTGAACGAGATGAGTGATGAGAGGATTATAGATATGGGATTTTCGCAGTTTCAGGCGTAGGTAAGTCGATAATTCGATATGGACCAACACGCTTGGGTGATAGTTTACCGATGTCAGGTTCAGGAATGACAGTATAAATGAGAATAGACTATCAGAGATTAAATTTGTGTGATTCTGGACTTGTCATAGTATGATTTTGCAGCGCTCGTTTTGAAGCAATTTCATGCAAATCTTGCAAAGTCAGCTTCAAATCAATGACGTATTTTCCCGCAACAGATGGTAAGTTCGGATTTATTACGAGTCATTTATAAGTAAAGTGTCAAGTGGAAATGCTGGTTCGCGACCATCAAGCATTTTGAAAGGAGATATGTTAGTTGATGATTGCGGAGTCAGCGCGGTATGCAAATAATGCGAAAGGTAGAAATTGCTCCCAATCATACTGGGAACGTGCGCTCAGCTTAGACAAACCATCAATCAAGGTGCGATCATAACGTTCCACCAACCCATCACACTGGGGTGATATGGGGTTGTAAATATTTTTTGAACGTTTAATAGTTTACAAACTTCCGAAATTAGGGTAGATGTAAAGTTTGACCCCTGATCTGTCAAAAATTTCTTGGGAACTCCATAACGTGGTATAATTTCTCTTAGTAATAAATTTGCAATTGTTGTTGCTTTTATGTCAGAAACAGCAAAGCTTCCACGTATTTGTAAAATAATCCATAAAAACTACAATTTGGTCATTTCCGGAGGAGATTAAGGCATATGCAAACAATTGCACGCAATGAGTTCAAAGGAGCGCAGATACTTTGATTGGTTGCTTGAGCAGGATGTGGAATTTAATGCGACCCATACGTTGTAAGCACACATCACAATTCCTTCACCACGCAATCACATCATTTTCCATATGCGCGGCCACCAATAACGCATTCGGTTGGCGGGCAAGATTTTGCTTGGCGATGAAAAATGAGCTCCAAAAATAGAGTCGCGAAATTCCGTTAATATAAAACGATGCAAAGATTTGGGTATAACTTTGATGAGCGACAGTTGGTGGTAGCTTGGGTTGGAAACGACAAAAAAGTACATCGTTTACAAGAAAAAATTCGTCACGATATTTTTTCGTTGTTAAGTCATTCAATGTGATGCGAATTTTATGCAATTCGTCATCTGCACGTTGCTCAGCGAGTAAGCGCAGTTGTTAGCATTTCAGCTTTTTCAGCATCGGTAAGTAACAGGCGTTCACGAAATGTAGGTGGTTTAGAATTGGTAGGATCCGGTTTTTGCACAGTAGGATTATTATTTTGCGCATTTGGATGATTAATTGGTGCAGTAGGCGCATTATCGCGTGATCGGTCAGGTGGAACCGATTCATCATCTGACTCAGAGTCTTCCGATTCTAAATTTGCAATGTTAACAACATTTTTGCGCTCTAATTTATATTTGCGTTCTGCATGATCATATTTAGGATGTCGTGAAAGAAGATCAGCTGCGCAATTGTAGCCACCAGGAACATAAACGATATCATATTCGTATTCCTGTAATTTGAGACCCCAATGGCGTAGTAATTTCGATGCGTCTTTAACGTTTACTAGCCAGGTTAATGCTTGATGATCAGTTTCGACAATGAATTTTTTACAGTAAAGATAATGTCGATAATGCTTGATGGCCCACACTACCGCTAACGCTTCTTTTTTCCGAAGTAGCATAGTTACATTTGGCAGAATTTAGCACACGACTAAGCGTAGCTAAGAATAAAACGATTTTTGGATGGTAAATGTTTTTGCGTCAAATAGCACCTAACGCCCATAGTTACTTGCGTCAATTGTTAAAATAAATTGGTGCTCATCGTCAAATTTTGGTAGTTGCAAAATCGGTGGGGACATAAATGCTTTCTTCAGAAGCTCAAAGGCGGTTTGGTGTTCAGCCTTCCAGCAAAATTCGACATCTTTACGAGAAGAAGATTGAATAACGGTTTAGCGATTTTAGCAAGATCTTTAACGAATTTCTTAAACCATTGGACTAAGCCAAGGAATTTCTGCAAGGATTTAACGGTTTTTGGCACGGGAAACGAGATTAAATCTGCTACTTTGGACATATCAGGAGCGATGCCCATTGCACTTATACTGTGGCCAAGAAATTTTACCTCTGCATGCGCAAGATATGGCATTTATCAGGCTTTACCGCATTAAGTTTGCCTTTTTAGAAGCAAGAAAAACATTTTCAAGATCTTTTTAAATGTTCTTTGAAAGTACATGAAAAAATAATTATGTCATCAATGTAAACGAGACAAGATTTTCAATTTAGACCTGCGAGCACAAGCTCCATTAGTCTTTGGAAATCTCTTGGGCGCATTCTTTAAACCAAAAGGTATAACTTCAAATTCGTAATGACCAACTGGACATATAAATGCGGTTTTTTCGCGAGATTTATTATCGAGTGGAATTTGCCAGTATCAGATTTTAAATCTAGTGTGCTAAAATATGCAGCACTGCCTAAGGTATCAAAATAATCGTCTAATTGTGGAAGAGGATAAACTTGCGTTTTAGTAGCGATCATTTAACACGTCGATAATCGACGACTGGCCTAAGGGAACCGTCCTTTTTCCGATGAGAAATAATGGACTTGCCCATGGAGCTAGTTGTAGGCCGAATAATTTTATCCGCAAGCATTTCGTTTATAATTTTCTGCATGGATTCCCTTATAGAATGTCCAACCGCGATACGTTTTTCCAACAACGGGTGGATTATCCCCTGTGTCAATATGATGTTTCATCAGAGTGCGATCGAGAGGTTCGTTTTTTTAATGCAAAAAATTGAATCGTATTTTAAACATAATTCACGAATTTGTTGCTGTTGTCTAGAATCAACGGCGGAGCCGTTTAAAACTTTATTTATTGATGCGAAAAGTACTGGTGTCCTATCATCAAGAGAAACATGTGACACAACTTTGGCATCAGAGGTTAAGAACATATTTTTTCACCAGAGTCAATGCGAATTGGCGCTTTAGAGATGTTACAAACGCGAACAGGTATCAAAGGGTTGTGAAGCATCGACTATAAGAAGCGGAGCAACAAAAAGTGAAGTTTTCCATAAAATCAGGATTTGGTTCGAATAATGCAAAATCAAAATTGCAAGAACCGTGACTTATATAGCCAGGTGTAATTAATTCATGCCTAGGTTGTATTATAACAGGCTCAGGTAACGAAACATGCACACGCACACAACACCAGAGAGGTAGTTGCGTTGTGGGTTTCGCACGAAATTACAATTTCATTAGATGAGAGTAAATTAACCCAACTGCCGTTTATAAAAGCACAACGCTCTGCAGGATTAACCGCAGAGTGCCGATTCACATAAAAATCATATCCTAAGAGCATGTCTTCCGGCAAGTGATCAATTATTGATACTGAGGTAGAGATAGATTGTTCCGTGATGGTTAAAGTCATATTTACTCGATAACGAACTACTACAGTGATTTCCGCCTACACCATTGTGACTTGTGAAACTTGTTTAGGTGGTAAATTAAAACAAGACGTAAGAATGCAGACGTGGTCATCATAGTGACCTGTGAACCCGTATCTATTAGAGCAGGTACATCAACGCCATGAACTTTAACGAGAATGGTAGGTAAGTTAGTCCCAGCATGGCTTACGATTGGAATGTTAGGATCAAGTCTTAGATGCAGGTAAATTGATTTTTTTCTTAAGTTGCGAGACGACGTTGTAAACATTCGTACTCTTCGAGAAATTCTTGCGCGCGAATAGATTAGGACGCAGCGCTAGATTCTTGCCCTTTTGCAAGTAACCGTGTTTACATCATGAGGAGATGTAGAGGTTGGCTGCGGTGGGGGCACATTCATGGTGGGTTGGTTATCTGCAGTATATGTGACATACGGGCGATTAAAATTGTTATCGCTGCGGTAATTAGAATTATAGTATGTCCCACGCTGTTCATTTGGGAATTGCACAAAAGGTGTATTTTGGCGCGGTTATTATTATAACGATTATTGTAACGCAGATTTTGATAATTAGCACGCAAATTTTGGTAATAATCATTACGATTTTGCCAAAAATTCGATTGTGATGATTGCTTTGATTCAAAGCGATTATCATTATTCGCATAGTTAGATGAACGATGTTGACTGGAGTTACGATATCGTGATTGAGATCGATATTTTGCGAATTCGAATGCGATGGCAAACAATTTTGACACGAAAAAGAACGTGATTGGCTGCGATTGCGAACCATAGAATTAGTATTTCGATCAGCTTGGGTATTATGATTAGCATTATTAGACGTTTCTTGCATCTGACGCATGAAACATTCCTCATAAATATGACCTATGTGCTTGCAAAAGGTAAAATATTTACGAGAAGAACTTTCTGGTTTCTCAGCACACGATGAGCGATGAAACGTTCTATGACGTGAACGATTTGAATCATTTTGGTTAGATGCGCGAGGAGTATCTTTAGGTACTACGCTGCCTACGAGCAGCTGTTACCGATACATAAGGCGTTACTGCCTTTTTATCCTCAAATTCTGTGTTAATTCAGCCTTAGCGCATTGTCCAGAGATTCAGCTAATGATGCTCTAGGTTTTTTTGTGATAATGCTTCTTTCCGAAATCTGTGGTAATAAACCTTGCTTTAGTTGATGTCGCATTAAATTATTGGAAATGTGGCGAGTCAACTTCAAGGTAAGGATCAGATTGTTAACTCTTCGCAGAGCGAGTAATGAAGCCTTAACCGATTTGTTAGGCTGCTGTTTGTGTGACAAAAAACAGTTAAAGAGCACACCGGTGTCCATTGGACAAAATTCGGTTATAAGCGCTTGTTTCATTTTCGAATAAGATTGTTGTATATCAGCAGGTAACAAATGGTATAAACGCAAAGCATAAGGGTCAAGAAATCCAGTTGCGAATTTTAGATGATCAGCTTTGTCAATATCATAAGGTATTGGCAAGTGATTCAAATTCTGCAAAATATGCTTTTATATCCGTTTTTCGCCATCAAAAAATTTTTATTTGCAATTGCAAATTGCATCTGCTGCAAAAATGGTCCGCGATTCAAGGAATCAGCGAGACGTGAGTCACCACCACGCAAGCTTTCAGATGAAGAACCTGAACTATGACGATGACGTCGTCTGTGCGATCGACTTTTGCGACGAGCGACGACTGCGCGGGCAATCATAACTATTAGATGAGCTTTCGTCAGAGAATTTGACATGTCTCCTCCTGCTAGATGATTCAGATAGAGGCGCAGATTCGTTTGCAAATGTGCAGATTCATTATTAATACTGAATAAATTTATGTCAACTGGTTGCATTTTCGATATTAGAAGAATGCAAAATAGGATTATTAGGTGGTATTTCCACATTTATGGGATTAGGTACATAATTATTTGGTAAGATTTTGCTTTGAGGTGGAAAATACTGCAGCGGTGGTGGATTCAATTGCTGCTGCGAATTTGTAGTAGATAGATTAGGTACAAAAGAAGGCGCATTACGATTTAAAGACAGCGAAGGCCGAGATCGCGACGTTTGCGAAATCGATACCGATGGCTGCGAAATCATAGGTGTGGTATCCGAAAAACCCGAGTTTTTGCACTGGTTGCAAACTTCCGTGTTTATAGGATTCTGTGATAAATTAGATATCTCAGACGTGCGATTTGTACAATTTTGAATGATATTTTCAGGAACGGTTTCCGAAGGTGAGCGTGAATTTGATGGCTGTTTTCCAGTGGACAACAGTGAAGTACGATAAATGCCCACAACGCCACCGGTCTTTTCTAGCGCATTAAATTCAGAAAAATTTGCGCTATCGATTGAGTGGTTAACGCGCTCAGATGAATTATTCTCTATGCGATTCAAAACTGGTTGGGGTTTAAGCATAGTGCTTGGCTCAGACGCAGTTTACGCATTTCATCCACATTTTCTTTTTTATCTTGATCAACGCGTAGAAAGGTCCGAAAACTGCAAATGAATAGCTTGTAATGCTTTTAAAATAAGATCATTAAATCTTTTATTAGCATTAGCACGCTCTTTGTCGGCATTTATGCAATGACTATGATTACTTTCTACGTCAGAATCGAGATTTTCACGCTCCGAGCTGGTTTCAGGATTATTTGCCGTATTAATGATAGTCTTATTATCAATCATTGTGTGACTAGATGAATTGTCGATATTGGGATCCGATCTAGTTATCGAAAGTTTGATTATTACGGTCGGTATACTCAACTCACGCAGTTCATCTTCGGACTGTGTATTGCTCGCGGCATTTAGTGACGCGGGTAATTTATCATTATTCTGCTTACTAATTACGTCTCTTGTAATTGTGTCATTACTCGCAGAATTACCGCGCTATTAGAGTCAATAGGCGCGGTAGGTAATTGACGAGCTCGTAGGTGGCGTAGAAGGTTTTCAATTTAGCGGGCGATTGTCCGCAAAACCTTTTCCTGCCATTTTTAGGCATCAAAAAATATCGAAAATTATGGCCTTGGGTAAAAATAAATTTCAGTACGTCAGAAATTTTGTCCAAAATAAATGTTTCGGATTTGGCCTTTAATGATCCGAAAAACAGGTTTTTTTCCACGTAAATAGTATTTCCTTACGTGAAGTAAGATATACCTGACGTGAAATGATCGAAAACAGGTAGGACTAAGCCTAAAGGCATAGCAAGAAGGTGTACGTGGTAAGAAAAACAGGTAGGTAAGAACCTAAATGACGGAACTTCGTCATCAGAAGAAAGATGATAAATCGTCGCCTGAGGGTCGACGTTTATGAAAAAAATGCAAGCGTGAGAGCTGCCTTCGTCGATAGAGATCCGACGGAAATAGAAAAATAACGATGGCTTTTACCACGATACACAAAATCTTTACCACGGACGCTTACTTAAATTGCGCCTGCCACGATCGCGGTGCCACCTTAACGAAATGTTACACATTCTTAGATGGCCAAAATGATAATTTTTGGATCGAAAAAATAATTTTACAATGATTGATCAGTTCGGCTGTAGCTAGCAGCCTAAAGAGGGAACATCCAGTGTAATAACGGATAGTTTTAACGGTATCAGTTTTTGAGGTCATTTTGGCCCCCAAAAAAGCTCAATTTTTGACCCCCATACCGATTGACCCACCTGATCGGCCATGCTGTGCACCTCTGGTTATAACTCAACAATAAAACGCAAACTTTTCTTGGGAAAATAAAGACAAAGTGGGGCCAAAGATGGGCATACCACGAAATTTTTTCTAAAAGTGCTTGAAATCGGTAAAAAAACAAACCTGTTATTTATGTATTTTTTACACTAATGTTTACTTTCATGACCATTTTTTAGCTAGGACTCTTCCGGTTTGACCCCCTCAGTTAGACCGGCTGACTCCCCCAGCAGACCAGCTTCGCTGCTGATCCACACCTGGGGGCGGGGGTTGGGGGGGAGTATGCACCCTCCCTCGAGAAACCAAAATACCTCCCCAGAAACCAAAATACCCCCCAGAATAACATATTTTGAGATTTTTTTGGTTTTTCGAAATTTTTTGATGCCAATGGATCTCGATGAGAAACGTTGAAAAATTGTGTTTTTTCGTCATACCACCATTTTAAAGGCCATTTTTGACCTTTGAAAAATATTGCGCCCCCCAGAATTTCGGTGCCGCCCACCTATGTGCTGATCTTCATATTTGGGGGACGGTTTGTAAGTTTTTAGGTCAAAATGACCTCAAAAAGAAGTACCTATATGCTAGAATAGCATTAAAATCGTGCGCACCTTTTTCCACACTTTCTGCTAAATGTCGAGCACTTTTCAAAGAAAATTTCAATTTTCATCCATTTTTGACCTTCGTTTTGCCTTATTAAATTTTCCATTCTGGATTCTGGACCCCCAAAAAGCCCTCTAACGTGCACGTCTGGTCATGACACTAACGACACGAACCTCTATGCTCATATAGTAGCTTTTCTATCGAGGTGCTTTTCTAAATGTGAATATGTACAGCGGAAATGCATTTTTAGCATGGATCCGATAAAGATCGCATTTTTCAACCGCATCAAAAATTCGCCAAAATATCAGAAAATGTATAAATCAAAGATTGTAAGCTATTTAAACATTTATGCTACAATCAGAGCCCTGCGCGGGCCGAAATTTTTTGACCCGCCCCGCCAAGAAAGAAATAAAGCCCGCCCGCCCCGCAGCTCCTTAGACCCGCCCCGCCAGTAATGTTACAAAAATTAGGCCCGCCCCGCCCCGCAAAATTTCTTCATGTACTCTATGTATCCATTTCTGGTCGGAAAGGAGCCAGAATGCAAGAAGATAAAGAACCGGACAATGAGTGATACAAAATCTTCAATGTAAATGAGTGCAATGAAATTTTGTAAATTGAATAAGAGCTAATGTCTTACAGCAATAAACTTTATTGGAACAACAATGATGTTACTGTGATAGGTGTAGTTAGGTATGTAGGTAAGCTGCAAAAGGCATAATCTTGCACTGCTGATTGCTCAAATTCTGAGGGGGTCTGATGGGGCGAAATCGCCAAAACTAGCACAACAAAATCAATTTTGGGGTCTGCTGGATCCCAGGGGACAACCCAGATCCCAATGCTCGCCATTACTCAAATCCTATAGGTGATAGTCTACCTTATGTAAGGACGTAGTGTGTACCTACATATATTTAGGCATAGGTGGGCAGCACTGAAATTCTGGGGGGGGTGAAAAAATTTTTGGGGTGGGATAATGGTCTTAAAAGTGGTCGTATGGAAAAAAAACACCATTTTTCGACGTTTCTCATCAAGCACTATCCAATGGCATCAAAAAATTGCTGAAAAAGCAAAAAAAATTTTCTGGGGGGGGGGGTATTTTGATTTCTAGGGGGGGGGGGTATTTCAACTTCTGGGGGTGCATGCCCTCCCAAACCCCCCCCCCACGCCCACGTGTGTATGTAGGCAGGGCCGTGCTTAGAGGTTTAGCGACCCCGGGCGAAACTTATTTTGGCGGCCCCCATAATTTTTAAAACTGGTATTATAGGCATCATAATTATCACTTATGTATATCCTTTACATATGTACCTATACTGTAAATTTACTAACAAAATATATTATTTTTAGTAGGTATCGTATGTTTTTTCTCAAATAATTTACCTATTTCGTGAATGATGACGTGCTTTATTACATAATAACTTGCTAGCTTTCTGGGCGGCAAACTGGTCAATCAATTGCAAAAAATCTAACGAAGATGATAAATCCTTTTCAATTGAAATAATCGCTAGTGCACTTAGACGAGGATCAGTCATAGTTGACCGCAAATATGTCTTTATTAATTTCAGTTCCGAGAAGGAACGTTCTGCTGAGGCCACAGCAATAGGTACTGTAAGTAAAATTCTGAAATCAATTATAAGCTTCGGGAAAACATCCTGGAAGTCATTTGGTAGATATTTAAGAGTAGCTAGTGGCGAAGTTAATTCATTTGGACTTGATCGAGCAAGAACTTTTAGCTCAGTGTACATGTCTGGTCCATGTGCATGACTTGAGCGATTCATCATCTTCCCATGTTTTTAAAGCTGGTATTCGTGGGTAGTGCTCAATGAGAAACCTTGAAAACGGTATTTCTTAGCCATACCATCATTTTTAAGACCATTTTTCGACCTCTAAAAAACCTTGCACCTACCCTCCCGGGATTTTGTTGCTGCCCACATATGCTGCGGGGTCTTAGGTGGCGCGGTCAAGCGTTCCCTGCGGGGTCCGGGACAGAGTCCCTACAAATTTTGTAAAAAAGCATTTTAATGTCAAATAACGTTAAAATTTTCGCAAAAACGGGCGAATTTCGGCCCTGAATGGAGCCCAAAAACACTCAAAATTGATGAACTCTTACATCTCACAAAACTTCTGAGGCGTTTTTCGACCTCTGCTAATTACATAGCGTAGCAACGGGTCGCTGCCAATAAGATATAGAAAAATGTATAAATTAAAGTTTTTGTTCTTACCCTTTTCAGGCCCATTTGTGACCTTCTTATTAAGAAGATGCAGTTCAGAAAACAGGAAATGCACAAAAACATAAGAAAATTTGGCCATTTCTTTCATTTAAAATAGGATTGTGTCCTTGTAAAGAAAGACAAAAAAGCAAAGAATAGACAAACTGGTACTTTCATTCAATGAACAAATAATGCATTAAATTACTAGTGATGTGAAGTGCTAGATTATTTCAGCTGATTCAAGCTTTTAAATTCATTTGATCTATGGCTCGGTGCAAAGCGCCGGAAAATTTTGACATTTTAGCCTTTTCGAACTCAATTTTCTGGACACACATTATTGCAACAGAAAAATCAACAATATGTCTGAAAAATGAATACAAGTATAGCTCAGTCAGCGTTCTCTTAAAAATGCAAGTAAAGATTTTTAACTGACTGGGTTTGCACTAGAACGTCGAAAAATCGATCCTTTTGAACGTATGTATCGAATTATTGTAAGAGGGCCGCCAAAAAATGAATTCTATACGGCATGCACTACAAGTTTTTTAGCGGCCCATAATTTTAGCGGCCCTGTGCGGCCGCACAGTTCGCACCCCCTAGGCACGGCTATGTATGTAGGTACCTGCCTACCTATATATACAGGGTGTTTCAAAAAAACGTAACCCATATCAGACCTTGTAACTTCGAAACGAATCGCTCAATTCGAATGCAACTTGCTTTAATCAATAGATAAAAACCTTCATAATAATCTTGCAAAGTTTCGTCTTCGCAGCTTTATTAGTTCTTGTACAACGCGCATTTGGGTAAAAGTCGTTTTTTTCATTAAATACAATGTGTCGTAAGAAATGAATATGTGTTTGCGACGTTGTAGCTTTAGATCGAGTGAACATTTCAGAATACGGTTTGCTCCAATCAAAAGCTCATTTATCTAGCTAGTTGCCTCTAAATTTGAGTTTTATTTTGTTTTTTGGTTTAAGAGCTATTGAGCTTTTGCCTAAGGTCACTCCCTCGGCGATTGAGCCAGCAATGACAAAATAAGCAGCGAGTTGCTTCCGCTTGTGAATGACCTAAGGAATGCCATTTGGCGAAAGCTCAATAACTCTCGAACCAAGTAGCGAAATAGTACGAAAATTTACAGGCTAACAGCTAGACAAACAGGCTTTTGAATAGAGCAGACCATATTCTAAAATGTTTACTCGATTGAAAGCTACAACGTTGCAAACACATGATTTATCATAGGTAGCGCGTTAGCGCGTACCTATAATATACTTGGGTACCCCCAACACCTGGGCACCCCCCTACAGCTATAACGGGACACTTCTGGAAGGTGCGGTTTTTTTTAAAAGAAAGATAATAAAAAAATTCGCTGCCCGTGTTTTTTTGTTTTTCTAGAAACTCAAAATTGACTGTGTAAAGAAGGTGTAAAGTTTTTGTGTAACGTTATAACATAGGTCAAATTTTGGGACCTTTTTACTGCGGCATGTGGACAACTGAGTATTGATGACTCGAAGGATTGAACAGAATAGGATAATAGAGGGATGAATTCTACAGATGACACTTTTTTTGTTTTTTGAAATTCGCATTATTTATCGAACGGCAGTGTAAAGAGTGCGAAAATCTGGGGGTGAAAAAGCACTTTTTGGTAGAGTTTTCAACCTTCCTATGTCCGATACTAACTCCGGTTATGAGGTTTTTAAAATGTTTTCTGACAGAAATGTAGAGCGGATCAAGGGCTACATTCTGCATATAAGCAAAGTCTTGTATGCTCTATGGTGAGTTAGATCCTGGGGTTTAAAGTTTACACTCTAGTGGATGGTGTAAAAAAACGGATTTTAACTAAGATTTCTCTGCCAAATTTTTCCGCTTATGAGTCAGTGCAAATCGAAGACAGCATTAATAAAGTGCCTTACAGGGGCTAAACATCGCAGCAAACCGCATTTAAAAAAACGCAATATTGAGTTATTTATGGGGGTGTAAAGTTCGAAATCAGAGGTAAAAAATGGGCTAAAAAACACGTTTTTTCCGAAGTTTGATTGATAAATCATGCCAAAAAATTTTTGCAACAGAATTTTGGCACACAGGAATGTACTACGATTTAAAAGCTACAAATTGTACCAAACCGAATTTCTTTAAACTCAATGGGGAGTTCGGTACGGAATTTTAAAGTTTACAGTGTTCTAAATGATGGAAAATACGTTTTTGTTGCGTTTTTTGTTCGCCACTTTCTCCGTCCAGAAGTCGGGACAAGTCTAATAGAATAAAAATAAAGTGCTTTATATCGGGTGCATGTCAAAGCAAATTGTCTATACATTAATATTTAGCGAGTGTAGAGTCAAAAATTTGGAGTTTTAAATGCGTTTCTGTCTTGTTTTTTCTGTCTGCTTCTCCGGTTACGAGTCAGGGACACGTTTATCAAGTCTAGAAATGGACCAGGAATCAAATTTGATATGCCAGTCTGGCGCATATATTTACACTCTACCAATTGTTAGTTTGCCCATCGAGCATTATGTAGACTTAATTTTTTCATAAATATTAATCGTAATATCGGAACAATATCAAAATTACGAATCTGACTAAGATCTTCTTTACACTAGGTGTTTACATGAAGTTTACACTACATATATATTTATCTTCGTTTTTGAGCATTCCTGAAACCTAATTTTTTCTTGGAGCCTAGAAGTTTTCAAAGGATCAAATGTGAGACGTCACGTAGGCGCGTTTGTTTACATCCAACAGTGATGTAAAGTAGTTTACATTCATTGTTTATATGTCCTCAGACCATTGTAGAGACATAATTTTTTCATGAATGTTGATCATAATATCCGAGTAATTTTTTACACTGCATGTTAGCCTTTGTTCTAGAGCATTGCAAAAATCGAAATTTTTTCCTGAGATATAAAAATTTACAGGGAATGAAAGATATACGTCAATTGGGCGCGCTTGCTTACACTCAGCAGTATTGCAAAGCGGTTTAAACCTAATGTTTATTGTCTTTAAAACATTATGGAGACTCATTTTTCCATAAATGTTGAAAGAAATATCGGAGCAATATCAAAATTACGAATCCGACTAAAATATTCTTTACGCTATGTGTTTGTGTAAAGTTTACGTTACGTGTTAACCCTAATTCGATAGACTTGCAGAGACTTTGTAACTGAAGTCAAGAAATTTTCAAGGATTCATATGTAAGACATCAATTAAGTGAGTTTGTTTACCCTCAAAAGTAATCTGAAGTGATTTAAAAATTATGTTCAAGTGTCCTTAGATCATTGAAGAGATGTAATTTTGTCTTAAATGGGTTGCATTAAAGTTAAATCTTTCTTAGCCGTGTTTATAATATGTTTCACAAAATCTTGCACATGGAGAGCTATCGTTTAATTGATGTAAATTGCCTGCAAAAGTGGTTTAAAATGAACCAGCAATCACACTACTGTGCACAGAAGTCGACAAAGATATACAGCTTTATTGTAATCATGTACATTAATAAGCCGTAAACTGTTAGTATTCTCTACACCTAGTAGTTGTGTAAAGTTTGCACTATTCATTTGTTGTTAATATGTAGTCTATACTACAAATTTATTTCACTACCAAATCAAAGCGTTAGTGTTCCTTACATTTGATATTTGCGTGAAGTTTTTGAATTTTTGCCGAAAGTCTTTGCCTTCTAATTTACCAACATCCCGCCTTTTCCATTTTCTTGAAGTTTAAAATCTTTTATAATTCTCTCATAATTTAATGGTAGGTTTTAACTTCAAGTTTCTCTTGGTTTACAACTCTCGCTTAGCAAGCTCATTTTTCAAAACTTTTTCATAGTGATCAGATTAGTTGCGTTTAGTTTGGAATTGGTGGACGGTCGTTATTTTATTACTCGGCTTAAATAAACCAAGTGACTATCTTTTGATTATTTTCTTCATCGCAAATTCAAACACCCAATTTTCAATTTGAAAATTGATCCAATTTTCAATTTGAAAATTGAAAATTGGGTGTTTTCAATTTCAAAAGTCACAACACGTTGTGCTTGTGTATTGATTGAGTGAGGATTTGAAATGTGAATTCGTCGGTTAAATTTTTGTGCTTGATTATAAGTGAACTGCACATTAAGAAGAAATAACTTAATGCAGTTTTAATTTGAAAATGGATGGTGTCAATAAGGTTGTCTTGTTTAAAACGGATAATGCAGATGTTAAGAACAATATTGTTTTCCGCGTTCTTGGACTGTTGTCATTATTGTGGCATGTTACTGATTGTGTTTACTGACTGATGTACTGAAATCACGCTAATTAAAAGTAGTGTACTAGCAAAGAAAAATGCTCCGATGGAACAAAAAAGATGAATATACTTGGAATTGTGGATTATTATGGATGTAAAAGGAGGGGACTAGGAAAAATCTACCTAAAGTCGGAAAATCTGCTAAAAATCACACTTTCTCTAAGCAACGCAAAAAATCGATGTATATTCTGCGGCCTCTAAAAAAGTGTCTTTTTTAAATAATGTTCGAAGTTTCAGATAAGAGTGTATAAACGAAATCTATCAAGGTTACTTTTTTAAATTGCTGGCACCTGATTGATATAAAACTAAGAGGTATTGTATTTAAAAGTTGTTTTGTTTTATGAGCATTATAGCAAGCAAAGCAGGAGCCGATTGATTAGTGCACACAATCGTTTCGGGCATGCTAGTGTATCTACATTAAGTCTGTTTCAAGTCAACTTACGTGTTTCCTACTGTTTTTAACCAACCATGTCTTCAATTGTCTTCGATGTTTGCTATTTCATTCAATTGGCTTGGAAGACTGTTAGTTTACTTAATATCATTTCCCATAGCTACTGCATAGCTAACGTGCTGCTGTTTCAATCATTGTTATGGTTGAATATTTATTTTAATCTGTTGGCCGCAGAATATACATTGATTTTTTGCGTTGCTTAGAGAAAGTGTGATTTTTAGCAGATTTTCCGACTTTAGGTAGATTTTTCCTAGTCCCCTCCTTTTACATCCATAATAATCCACAATTCCAAGTATATTCATCTTTTTTGTTCCATCGGAGCATTTTTCTTTGCTATTTCTAAATACGCATTGTATTTAATGAAAAAAACGACTTTTACACAATTGCGCGCTGTACAAGAACAGAGCAACAAGAACAGAGCAAGCTACGGATACGAAACTTAGCAAATTTCTTACGAAGGTTTTTGTCTATCGTTTAAAACAATTTGCATTGAAATTGAGCGAGCCCTTGGGAAGTTACAAGGTCAAATATGGGTTTCGTTTTTTTGAAACACTGTATATATGTAAGCTTATGCATGGTAAAGCTGGATTATTTCAATTTGTATTATTTTAACAGCCCCCATGTGTTCTATTTAATTGAGTATTTATTCAAAGGATGAGCAGCAGAGCATTACTTAGAACTATAGTCTACTAGTTGAGCTGCCCGGCGTTGCCCGGGCTGAACTTAGGCCTGATAGCTATAAGGAATTAATATGTCTCTTGTATTTTTTATTTTTCAAGACTTTTGATGTTTTTGGGATATTTCTAAAAAAATTGTTGGTACAAACCATATTTTATTTTTTGGATTTTTTTAAAATGTCTTTTGTCAACCATTTTTTTTGATCAAAGCCATATTTTTGACGTTACAGAATGGTTTTGAAAATTGTTTAGCCATAATCATATTTTTGATGTTCTGGGGTGTTCTGGAAATTTTTTTAATAAAACCCATATTGTTGATGTTTTGGGATGTTTTGGAAAATTTTTTCATCAAACCATATTTTTGATGTTTTAGGATGTTTTGGAAAAATTTTTTAATCAAACCCATATTTTTGATGTTTTGGGATGTTTTGGAAAATTTTTTTCGTCAAACCATATTTTTGATGTTTTAGGATGTTTTAGAAAAATTTTTTCGGTCAAACCATATTTTTGATGTTTTAAAAATTTTTTGTTTGTTGTAGCAAAGGGTGTCATCATATATCACGTGATATGTTATAGCTGATGGTATCTCCTATCTTATATCACTGCATGTTATGGCACAGACAGGGTATCTACACCAAACCTATCTTATAGCATTGCCTATCTCGTAGCACAGGGTATCTTATATCCCATACTATCTTATAACATTGCCTATCTTGCAGCTCGGGGTATCTTTATATCACTTCCTATCTTATAGCATTGCCTATCTTGTAGCACGGGGTATCTTTTATAACGTTCTATCTTATAGCATTGCCTATCTTGTAGCACGGGGTGTCTTATATCACGTCCTATCTTATAGTATTGCCTATCCTGTAGCACAGAGTATCTTATATCACGTCCTATCTTATAGCATTGCTTATCTTGTTGCACATAGTATCTCATACCATGCCTATCTTATAAAATTGCCTATGTTATAGCATCATTTGGTTAAACCCGTATTTTGATGTTTCACAGTGCCGACCACTGCTATAACATATAACAATGTACATAGTGTCGCCAGGCATGCTCCTATTGGCCGGGGTATCCCTATACAGACAGTATAAACTAATTTTTGAAAAAAATAGCAAAAATTCGGCCATCTCCCGAAATCGTGGAGGCTTATAGCACAGGGGCCAAACCCTGCTCCTTCCCTGCCCAGGGCCAATGGGTGCGTTTGTCGAAATTTCAAGATCGCTACGGCTCCTTCCCCCATTGGACCGACCTCGGCCCAAAATATCAGCCCACCAAATTTCATTGGGCCGGAGCCAACCCGGCACAAACATACGAACATACATACATACATACATACAAACAAACAAACTTTCAAAAATATATAGTAGATTTCGCGAAACCTTGTGCGTGGAAATCAATTTCGCGCACGTATCCTTTTGCACAACAAAAATTTAAAAAAAGAGGCCCGCCCCGCCAAAATTTTTAGAAAATAAAGCCCGCCCCGCCAGCCGTGTGACCCGCCCCGCAAAAAGCCCGCGCGGGCCTGCGGGGCGGGTCGGGCCGACCCGCCCCGCGCAGGGCTTTGGCTACAATACATGGGCGGCACCAAAATTTTGCGGGAGGGGGTCAGGATGGGGCAAAACGCCAAAAATGTTACTGAAAAAACGGAATTATGGGGGTCTGCGGGGGTATTTCAACTTTTGAGGGGGTACGAACGAACCCCCAAGCCCCCAAGCCCATGCTTGTACGCTAAAACAAAGCTACGTGGGGCTTGCAAAATCAGGACCCAAAACACTTTTGTGGGTGTGAAAACTGGATATTACTCAACAAATCTTGTTCACATTACTTCTTCAAGTTAACATGATGGTTAGGTAAAGCCCGAATAAATCGCACTTTACTGTAAGATAAGACTGTTTCATGTGGCAAACTTCGCAGGAATACCTATCTATGTACCTAACCTCTTGAAACACATGTTTTTACATGGAAAAGAAAGGGTATAGTAGATGAGTATAACCTCTTGTGTATTTTGTTTAAACCTTGTTGGCACTCTGGGTCAGTTATACTCTTTGGAGCTGTGATAGCGTAACTTCCTCGCGCGGGAAAAATACTCAAACGTATGACGCGCAAAGTGGAACTCCGTATTTCTCGCTGTAAAGTGAGTGGTAATCACACGTGGGCGTGGACGGGAGGGGGGTTTGGGGGTATGCGCCCCCAGAAGGCCGAATATCGCCCCAGGAACCAAAATACCCCCCAGAATTCAATTTTTGAAATTTTTTTGTTTTTTCTCGCAATTTTTCTGTGCAAATGGATAAAGCTTGATGAGAAACGTTTGAAAAGGGTATTTGTTCAGCCATACTACCATTTTTAACCCTCCGTTTACCGTGCCCTATGCCGGAGGCATAATGAATCACTTTCGTGGCATTTTTTCTGTTCTACCTTATCCATGTGTCTAAAACTTTGTCTAGCCTCGCTTTGGCTTCAGTTACATCGGTTTTAATGCTATAGCTCGAAGAGGAGGTTTAGAGTATTAAGAAATAGGCATTTTTGGCCTATTTTTAGTGATATCACAAAAACTCAAGATGGGAAAATAAGGTTTTAATAAGAAAATTTAGTGGTTTATTCCTTTCCAGCTCTTTAAATGCATCCCCTGGATGTGTTTAACACAACATAAATCTACTTTTTCTTGTTTTTGCATAATGTCCAACAGGTGCCTATTCTTATGCATTGTGATAGTTTTTTAATTATACCTCTTTCAAAAATAATTTTATTTTCACAGAAAATAACATATTCAGAAAGAACATAAAAAATTGCACTATATGAAAGTAATAGCTGTCAGACAATGTTAGGAAGGCATAGCTTAATATGCACTATGAGTTTATGCCATGATGGTGCGATTCGACTGCAAAAACATGATGGTAAACGGAGAGTTAATTCATTTTTTACCTTTGAAAAATCTTGCACCCCCAGAATTTCGGTGCTGCCCATATATGGTGGTGGTAATACCGCTAGATCACTTAGGAAAGCGGCGGCAAAGTTTAAGTGTACTCATTGTACAATTAGCGAATACATTGATGCGGGCAAGAGGCGGGTCGGGTGTACTAAGAAACTGCTCTTTGCCGATTGGCTTAATTGCTAACTTTCGAATCACTATACTGTAAGAAAAGTCACAAGAATTTCGAAACAGAGATTCGCTCGGAAAACTTATTTTATATTACTGTAGTGCTCGATGATTTTTTTCTTGCTCGACGGAGTAGGTCGCTAATTTTTTTATAAGGTGGCCGATCGAGTGATGACGAAATCGCTTGCTACAGTAATAAGGAAAACGGTTTGCCGAGTGAACTCATGTAAGTCTATTTCTTAAACTATAGTCTGTTTCAAAATTTTTTGGACTTTTCTACAGTATTTGTGGCGATCGGAAAACATTGACGATTCAGCCAATCGGCGAAGAGCAGTTTCTTATTACCCGCCTCTCGCATCAACTGATTTGCTAATCATAGGTAGCGCGTTGGCGCGTACCTATAATATACTTGGGCACCCCCATCATATGTCCCCCCTCACAGCTATAACGGCACACATCAGAGAGGTGCGGCTTCTTTTAAAAGGTAGATAATTAAAAAACCTAAATTCCACTCTTTTTTCGTTTACACTCAATACCGAGCTAGTCGTGAGTGTGTAAAGTTTACACTAAAAATTCAAATGATTTGCGGAGGGCCAATTTTTTTAAAAATGTTTTCCCTGATTAGTAGGTTACGAATCTAGTCTTAAAATTTCTTTACACTCATTATTTGTTGCACAGAAGTGTAAATTAGACGGTTTTTTATTGTTTTCATGTGCAAAAGCATATCTAACTCAGTTTTACATTCTATGCAGTCTAATTGGTTTCAAAAAGTAGACAGCTATAAAATCTAGGGGAGTCTTTTTTTATTTTTGTTTTAAAAGTAATATTTCCAAATTTAGAGGCGGTTTATTGTAAAGAGTCTGTGACAAAAAAATTTTTTTCCTGCCATATTCTCCACTTAGTATACAGAACGTAGTAATTATCTTTAAATGTGCCTCGTCCGAAGCGCTACACGCCAAAATTTATTTTGTTTCTTCACAATCTCTATTGCGTTATTAGTGCAGGTGTAAACTTTACACTGAAAAAATGTTCTCCGCCCAGAGCGTCGTGGATGATGAATTTTTTTAAAAAACGTTCTCCGTAAGGTCAGAATAACGAATCTAACCTTTAAACTTTTCTACAGCCACTGTTTGTTGAGGTATGAAGAGGTGAACATTGAATTATACATCTATTTTCTAATGCCGATAAATAACTCCGTATTGCATATTGTTTGATCAGATTTTTTTATTTCAGAGGTTTTTGACTCGTCTTTAATGAATAATTATTTTGATTATTGTGAATGCACTATTCTTAAACTTCAGTAGAATGATGAATATGTTTCAATGATAAACTAAGTATTAAAATACGGCGATATGTTTAGTTGGTGCAGAGGCTGACGCATCCGTTCTCGCATGCGGATTTAAAAAAGACTAATGGGTTCAAATCTTCGGAATACTGACTTTTTAATTTTTTTTAAATTCTTTCGGGAAAACCATGCACTTCATTTGACTTATTCATCTACTTAGGTTCTGCAGATGACACGTTTTGTTTTTTTCGCCTTAGTTCTCGAATGGGAGTGTAAAGAGTGCGAAAATCTGGGGGTGAAAAGACACATTTTGGTCGAGTTTTCGACTTGTTTATGTCTACCAACAACTCCGGTTATGAGTTGAAAGAAATTTTTTCTGACAGGTACTACGGATCAAGGGCTATCTTCTGCTTACCAGCAAACTTTTCTACAATCAATACAACACAATACCAGGGGTTTAAACTTTACACTTTAGCGGATAAATAAAAAACAGATTGTGTCCAAGATTTCTCTGCCAACTTTTTCGGTTATAAGTTAGGATGAATTAAATAAGATAGAAATAAAGTAACTTTTAAGGGCTACACGTCGAAACAAGCCGCGTTCAAAAAAACGTAATATTGAGTTGTTTATGGGGGTGTAAAGTTCGAAATCTGAGGTATAAAATGGGCGAAAAAAACAGGTTTGTTTCGTATTTTGATTGGTAAATCATATCAAATATTTTGCAGAACATAAGTTTGGCACATACAAACGTACTACAATCAAAGGGCTACAAACTAGCCTGTACCGAACTTATTTACACTCAATGGGGCGTTAGGTTCAGATTTTTAAAGTTTACAATGTGGTGGACAGTGGGAAATACGTGTTTGTTCATTTTTTTGTTTGCCACTTTCTCTGTTCAGAAGTCAGGCGAGGTCGAATAGGATAGAAATGAAGTATTTTCTAAGGGGTACGCGTCACAGCAAATTGCGTTTGTTTACAATAATATTTAGCTTTTTCGGGAGGTGTAAAGTTAAAAAAATGGGGGACTTAAACATGTTTCCGTCTTGTTTTTTTCTGTCAAGTTCTGGGCTATGAGTCTGGATATAATCTCAAGTCTAAAACTGAACCAGAAACCAAATGTGATACGCCTGTTTGTTTGCACTCAACACTGGTGTAAAGTAGTTCACATCTGATATTTATTTGTCCTCGGGCCATTGTGGAGACTTAATTTTTTCATAAATGTTGATCGTAATATTAGAGTAATATCAGAATTATGAATCCGACTGAAATTCTCTTTACACTCTGGGGTTGTGTAAAGTTTATACTGCATATAAACTTTAGTTCTAGGGCCTTGCGGAAGCTTAACTTTTTTCAAAATGTTCTACGCAAAATCAGAATTGGGAATCTGACTGCTAGTTTTCTCTACACCTAGTAGTTGTGTAAAGTTTGCACTATTCATTTGTTGTTAAAATGTACTTTATACTACAACTTCATTTTACTTCCAAATCTGAGCTTTAGTGTTCCTTACACTTGATGTTTGCGCAAAGTTAATGCTGAAAAACTTTGATCTGTTAAAATAATGTAAGGTTGTCTTGTTTAAAAGGGATAATGCTGATGTTAAGAACAATATTGTTCTCCGCGTTCTTGGACTGCTGTCATTATTGTGGCATGTTACTGTATGTGTTTACTGACTGATGTACTCAAATCATGCTAATTAAAAGTAGGGTACTAGCAAAGAAAAATGCTCCGATGGAACAAAAAAGGTGAATATACAAACTAGGAATTGTGGATAATTAAGGATGTAAAAGGAGGGGACTAGGAAAAATCTACCTAAAGTCACAAAATCTGCTAAAAATCAGACTTTCTCTAAGCAACGCAAAAAATCGAAGTTTATTCTGCGGCCAACAGATTAAAATAAATATTTAACCATAAAAATGATTGAAAAAGCAACACGTTAGCTATGCAGTAGCTATGGGAAATGATATTGAGTAAACTAACAGTCTTTCTAAACAGTAGGAAACGCGTAAGTTGACTTCAAACAGACTAAATGTATGTACACTAGCATGCTCGTAACGATTGTGTGCACTAATAAATCGGCCTCTGCTTTGCTTGCTATAATGCTCATAACAAAATAGAGCAAATTTAAATACAGTACCACTTAGTTTTCTATCAATCAGGATACGTAGCTAGTCAGCGTTGCTACTTGCCAGCAATTTAAAAAATAAACAGTATAGATTTCGTTTACACACTCTTATCTGAAACTTTAAACATTATTCAAAAAAGACACTTTTTTTAGAGGCCGCAGAATATACTTCGATTTTTTGCGTTGCTTAGAGAAAGCCTGAGTTTTTGTAGATTTTGCGACTTCAGGTACCCTGAATGCCAAAGCGCAACGTTGAGCCCAGTAACGCGCATCAGACAATAGCCAAACGGATAAAAGGCTCTACGCCGATTGGTTGAATTTTTAACTGCTTACGAATCACCTTAGTGCAAAGAAGTCCAAAAAATTTTTGAAACAGACTGTATGTAGTGTATGGAATTAGCTAGACAAACTAATTTCTTTATTACTTTCAAACCCGCGTCGCTCGACCGGCGAATCTATAAAAAAATTCGCTGCTTCACCGAGCAAGGGGAAAAATTGAGTGCTACTGAAATTAGGAAAAAGTTTTTCGAACGAATTCATGCGCTAAGTTAAAAAACAGACTGTACATAGTTCTGCTGCAGCAATCTACAAATTATAATTTACTCTACATAACCTTGTCGTTTTCGCCTAATAATTTTTCTGTTTGTAAATTGACAGTGGTCGAAAATCTAGATCAAATCAGCTTAATAAGATGTCGTTGAAAACATTTGAATGAATTTAGAGCAGGTTATTGCAATAGCACTTTTAGGCTTGGCTTTAATGGCAGCTACAGTAAATAAATTTCTTCACAATCGTGGCTGGCCAGGGTTGCCTGGTGCAGGAAGGAGAATTCTCCTGAATTCAGGAGAATCTAAAATTTTCCAGGAGCAGGAGAATGGGCTTTTTAGGAGGAATTTCAGGAGAAGTTGTAAACATGCAGGAGAATGCAAGAGAATTTTAAACATGTCAGGAGAATTCAGTGAATCCTCGAAAATCTAGGAGAATTCAGGAGAATTTTCAAAACTTAATAAACCAGTTATAATGATTATCATACATTAACCCTCTTACTGTACTTACTGTAGTTAGTTAGTTGTATGTAATTTTATACTTAGATCTTTCACATTAAAATTTATTTCGTTTATAGTTAAGACCACCGATGTTCCCACTTTTTGGTCTATTGTCGAGTCAAAATTTTGGGGAATGGAAAAATTTTGGGCTTGGTTGGCATTTGTGGAAAATTTTTGTAATGTTAAAAATGCATTTTAGAGAGTTAAAACTTCAAAAATGTTTTCGTTGATTAAATTCTTACTTATTAGTAATCCTTTGCCGCGCCGCGCCATTTTTATCGACAATCTCGGTCTAAAACTTCACTACGATTGAAAATCCTTATTTTCTGCACGGATTCAGTTAGTTTTTTAATGCAAAAATGCGTTTTAGAGAAGTGAAACTACAAAAATAATTTCGCGCTTCGCGCCGAATTGATTTAATTCTTTTTTTGTTATTAATATTTGAGCCGCGCCGCGTCAACTGCAGCATTTTTATCGAAAATGATAGGTCTAACGTATGTTTTAAAAGCTCTAATCATCAAATCGGTATTTTTTGAGACGAATGTTTTGTGTATTAAGGATGCGACTCTAGCAGCTTTAGACGCTATATTTGAACAATGAATGCCCGATGATAAATCATTAGATATGTAAATGCCAAGGTCCTTCATACAATTTTCGGCATTTTTTACTCAGATATGACCTAACTTATAGCCCACCTCCGGATTTCCGTAACCCAAGTATAACGTTGCACATTTTTCGTAGCTAATTTTCAGTTGCCATTTTTCGGCCCAAGAATACAGTGAATCAAGATCAGATTGTTACAAGATGGAATTTTCAGATTTGTTGAAAATTTTCAAATCGTCAGCAAACAACATTATATTGCTATTTTTAATCGAATCTACTGAATCGTTTATAAAGATCAAAAATAAGATGGGACCCAGAACACTTCCTTGAGGAACACCGCTTATTACTGGCAATGAATTAGATATATGACCGTCAATTTTACCTTCTGTGATCTGCCTGATAAAAATGATCGAATCCAGTTTAGCAAAACTCCAGAAATTCCCAAATATTAAACTTTCAGTAACAGTTTAAAATGAACAACAGAATCGAAGGCTTTACAAAAATCTACATAAACTATGTCAGTAGGAATCCGATTATCTAAATTCTTAGTCCAAATATTTTTGCATTTTAGTAATTGAGAATCTAGATTTGTTTTTCATAAAACCTAATTGCTGTGGGCTCAACAAATTGTTTCGATTAAAATAGTTTATGATACAATCATTTATTATTGACTCCATAATTTTGCAGAAAATACACGTGAGTGAAATTGGTCTAAAATTTTCCACGAAATGGGGGTTTCCTTTTTAAAAACCAGGGTTACCAAGGCTTCTAACCAGGACTTGGGAAATTTTCTAGTTCTATAGGAGACTTCAGAAATTGTAGACAGGGGAGCAATCAAAACATCACGAATTTGTTTTATAAAGTATGCCCAAAACCCATCGGGATCAACAGAATATGTGGGTTTTAGCTTATTCAACGCCAAGGAAATTATCGAATTTTCAAAAGCAACTTTCGGACGATCTGTTACATTTATGCGATCCACATCATGTGGAATTTCATGATTATCTAAAATGAAAACCGATCTAAAAAATGTATTAAAAGCATCTGCCTTGATTGATTAATCGGATACAATTTGACCATTAACCTCTAAATCGGGAATTAAGCGCTTCAGGTTTAGCCGAGTATTGACAAAACTGTAAAATTTTTTTCAAATTAGAGCCATTTTATAGTAAATTTTCTTCCTCTTTACAGCAAAATGGAGCTACCGCATCATTCACATCACTGTTTTTTTTGTACGAGCCTCTTTGTACATGTACAAGGATCTCCAGAAAAGTCTTTGTACGAGCGAAAATTTTTTTGTACATTTAACGTATAGATATGCAATTGAATGTACACATTTTTACATATTACTAGATTGTTATATGTGACCCGCACACTTCGAAAAAGGTGTTACTTTGTCCTAAATTCAGCTGGTTATATTAGTTCGGCCCGAAACACATAAAATTTTCATGAGTCTTAGGTTGAAATTACACATAAAATTCGACTCAGCAAGTTAAAATGACTTGTGTTACACAATTATAAATAATAAGCAGTTGCAATGTGCCGACTGAATCTCATAATAGGCACCAATTTGCTTATGAATTTAATGCAACGCAAAGGTGAAAGAGTCAATTTTATCTTCAAATGGCAGAAAACAGTAAAAAGTTGTTTAATAGTTCTTTTTTCTGCATAAACTCTTTATAAAACAGTGGAAATAGATGTAAAAGATGCTTCAATCTGTACAAAGATGCTTACAGATAGATTTTGGAGTGTTAAATGCCCGCGCTTGGCAGCTAAATAGAATGTAATTATGATACTCGGCGCCATAGGTGGGCAATGCCGCGCCACCGGGTGGCGCCAGAAGGCACTTCGGTAACTTCAGAACCCCAGCTGGGTGGCGCCAGAAAAAATAGTTTTTGATTGAGGGGGTAAGAATTTTTTCACCCAAAAATAAAAAGTGAGAAAATGATACAACCAACCAACCAATCAACTAACCGGCCAACCAACCAACTGACCAAACAACCAACTAACCAGCCAACTAACCAGCCAATTAGCAAACCAAACAACCTACCAACCACCTACCCAACCAAACAATTAACCAACTGGCCAAACAAACAACCAACCAACCAACCTCAACAAAAGGGACCCTGGTACCTTCAGAACCAAAATCCATTGCCCAGGTATGCTCGTCGCTGAAGCACCCGAAAATTTTTAGAAAGTTTGCTAAAAAATACTCCAAAAACGTTAAAATTACTATTACTTTGTCCCAAAAAGTCTTTGTACATTGTACAAAGATGGCTCCGAAAATCTTTGTACGAGCCTCAAAATCTTTGTCTCGTACAAAAAAAACAGTGATTCACATCATTACAGAGGTTTTTGTATCGATTTTTCAAATTCGGATTTTTCTTAAGATTTCTCTAAATTTTTAACTTTTTCTTCTGAAGACGCAAAATATTTTTGGGAAACTTTTATTTCTAATGGAATGTTTCCTAAAAGGAACATGGATTTAATGGCTTCAGTTAAATTAGTAGAAAAAGCTTCATAAAAATCGTCAATGTTTACACAGTTTGAAAAAAACATCAGGCTAGCTTATTATGGATAAATCACGAATAATCGAGTTATAATCAGCTCTTTTAAAGTCAAGGTTTCGTGTGCTATGATTTTCCTTAAGTTCTATAGGAATGGATATATTGAACTCAACTGAATTGTGATCACTAGATGCAAAAGGTGGCGAATGTTGTATATCGAATATGGATGACTTGTCTGAGCAAAAAACTAAATCCAGTATATTATTACCTAATGTTGGTTGACGTATGAACTGGTATAATCCGGCCTGATTCACAAAATCAAAAAAATGTGAAGAGATACTATTTTCAGCATGTAGAAAGTGTTTGTTCCATTCTATTTCTGGAAACTTAAAATCCCCCAATAATATGATGATCCTAGGAGTTCTACAAGACCATTCTAAATATTCGAGAAAATGGTTGTTCATTTCATTATTCAACAAAGGACTTCTGTAACAAAGCACAAATCGATATTTTGTATTGAGAACGTCAAAATCACAAACGACGGTTTCTTGTTGCATATAAATGTCAGGAATATTCAAATTTTTGAGTTTTAGCTTATTATTGTATATGATTTGCACCATCTTAAATGTAGTCAACTTTTTCTTCAGTTCTTTTTATAACGCTAAGATTTGCTTTAGGAAACTAGAGCGTCAAAACGTTGCTGCGCTGCTCTTATTTAGCGAAGCACTCTTTTTAGCATCCATTATTCAGTTTTAAGGATTAACACTTAGGTAGGCTGTTGAATGAAACTAAACGTGGCAATTTTTTTGTTTTGTTTGTCTTTAGAAAGCCTCTTAAATTGCATTTCGAATGTTGAGATTGCTAGGAGACTTTTGTGCTTCATGCTAACCCAGTCCTCTGGATTATCTTGGATCAAAAGGCCACAAAGTTGACTTTTAAGCAAAAAAATTAAAGTTTCGTCGCCTCGCCTTATTTTTGATAAATTTTTTGTTGTTAAGCCTTTTACAAACGCAGTGTATGATTTCTAAGATGTATCTACGTAAGTAATCACATTCACAGGTGGGCAATGCTGCGCCACCCGTGCCACCGGGTGGCGCCAGAAGGCACTTCAGTACCTTCAGAACCCCAGCTGGGTGGCGCCAAAAAACAGTTTTTGATTAGGGGTAGAATTTTTCTACCCAAAAATAAAAAGTGAGAAAATGATACAAACAACCAACTAGCCAATTAACCAACCAACTGGCCAATTAACCAACCAACTAAGCGGCCAACCAACCAGCCAACTAGCCAACCAAACAACCAAGCAATCAGCCAAACAACCAACTAACTAACCAATCAACCAACTGACCGGCCAACTAACCAGCCAACTAGCCAACCAAACAACTGACTGGCCAACTAACCAGCCAACTAGCCAACTAAACAACAAACAAACCACCTACCCAACCAAACAACTAACCAACTGGCCAAACTAACTACCAACCAACAAACTAGCCAACCGCTCCACTAATCAACTAACCAACTAACTGGCCAACCAACCAACTAGCCAACCGATCGACCAACCAACTAGCCAACCAGCCAACTGGCCAAACAATCAACCAATTAGCCAACCAACCAACCAACCAAGTAAGCGGCCAACCAACCAACCAACTAGCTAACCGAACAATCAACCAACCAACCGGCCAAACAACTAACCAACTAGCCAAGCAACCAAGCAACCTCAACAAAAGGGACCCCGGTACCTTCAGAACCAAAATCCATTGCCCAGGTATGATCACATTGATTGTGAATTGTGATTCTAGTGTAATCGATGCTTTAGAACATCGTGGTAGTCATGTACATGGGCAGCAAAAACTTCTGGGGAGGGGGTGAAATCGCTAAAAATCGTCAAAAATCGCCAGAAATCTTACTAAAAATAGAATTCTGGTGGTGTACAGTAATCTTCATAGGTTTTTCAACTTCTGGGGGTGTGTACCCCTTAAACCCCCTCCCTCCCACGCCAATGTGTGGTGGCAGTGTCTGAACTCCGTCTAGCGTAATTTTGGACTTGGCATCACTTATACAGGCAGGGCAGGAGACGGAATTTGTGGAAATTTAAATGCGTTAAAGGCTATAGAATTTATGAAAACTGGTGTTGAAGTGGATGAGATAGAAGTTGATTGTCTTTCTGAGGCGGGTCGGGTTCCTGCTCAACTTTCTATTGGTTGCTTGACTAAACCTCGTGCGGTGCTCTAAATCAATCATCGTGTTTACTGAGTGTTACTTAATATCTACCTAAACCTATTTGTACTTCAGCTGCTCGTTATTGCTGAATGCGATTGAGATGATCTGTTGATAAAGTTGGTTAGCGTGTGGACATTATAACTGACATTGAAAATGGCCCAGGTAAGTAATAAAAGCTTGTTTTGCCCGCGGCTGAGTTTGATAAATAGGTACTTACTTAATTATGAGCTGCTATGCTCACGAATTCTAAAATTGAATATATATTCTGATATAGTTGACTGTGCTAAGCTCACAAAGAAGGATTTATCAGCATACATAATCTTGGGGAACAGGAGTTTCACTCTCCCAGAACAGATTTCACCTCCTTCTCCTAGAAATTTTTTAACTACCCAGAATTCGCGACTTTTCAGAAGTTTTCAAAAATTTGCTGAAAATTTGCGGAAAAGGTGCTGTTTTAACGTTTTTAGCTATCTGTTTGCTCAAAAGTTTCAAATTTACTCATGATTTGACAATATGCTTTCAATTTCTTTGACTTTTTTTTGATTTCCCTAAAAAGTTTTTAATGTTCCCATGCTCTAGAAATATAGAGCACCGTTAGAAACGCCGAAGAACAATGTTTTTGATGCGTACCACCATTTTTGGGCCCGTAAAGCGGCACTTTAAAATTCCACCCCATCCGGAATTCCCATGCCGTGTATGTCTGATTATCAGTCGGCAAAAACTAAGGCTGAAATGAAGTAGAGATGAAAATCAGGCTGACATTTTTGATTTGATGAGGAATGAACAAAGTTTAAAAATTTCTCTTATTTTGGTTTTTTACTATTAAAGAGTTTTTCTAATGCTTTTTAATGTTTTAAATGGTATAATTGTAGTTCGAGTGTTCTTAAACAGAAAAGATGTCAATTAGAAATTTCTCAGGAACCAGCTGATTAAGTAATTTGGACTGGAAAAGTATTAAGATTGAAAATTTTCCTCAGTCAAAGCAAAGGATACTTCTAATGAGAACACAACGAAAAAGTTCATTTGCATGGTTTTGAGAAAACTGGGAGTCAAACGCGGTTCGCTAGGTAAATGACTTCAAAAATTTTCGGCCTAAATGATATCTTGACGATAGGTAATCGCTTTGTGCTAACATTAGTGGTTTTACATTGAAACACAATCCTACTAGAAGTCTTAAAGCACGTTAAACAACACCAATGTTGCGTCAATCCAAGAGTCTCTAAGAAACATTTAGTGAAATCAGTGTTTTTATTTTGTACAAGGTCCGTTTGGACATGTACAAAGATGGTCCCTAAAAGTCTTTGTACATTTCGTACACACAAATTTTCAGGTACTATAATATGGTACAGTAGCGATTTTAGTGTGGCAAAAACAGAGTTGTTCGACCTTTGGTTACGTGTTTTAGCAATTTCTAGGTTTCTGAGGGCAAAAATCAGTAATAATCGTGTCAAAACGGCGCGAAGCGTTAAAAAATTAGGCATTTTTCCTTTCAAAATGCAATTTCTGAAATTATAAAGATATATAGAACACACAATTGCTCATTTCGGCGCGAGAAATTCTGCGAATTTCGAACCTTTTTTGCAGTTTTTGTTTTCCAAAAAATCTTTGTACATGTACAAAGACGGTCCCCAAAAGTCTTTGTACATCGCGAAAAATCTTTGCCGAATACAAAAAATAACCGTGAGTGAAATTGATATAAATAATAAATGGTTCTATAGTTTTGCAGGACGTTTGCCTCATAAATACTCGTATTTTAACTTGCTTTCACAGTTTTTCCTCTTATAGCTGTTGAATAATATGAATACGGCGATTCTCCATATTCCTTTGGGTTTCATACGTGTTATTGAACTAGTAAGGTGATTAGCTTCTCCCTTAGTCAGGTTCGTTAGGTCAATAATATTTTTTTCAGCCTATGGCAATATTGGCATTTGCAACTACAAGTGGCTACAGCGCCAAAGGCTACGTCAAGCTACCATCTGGTTGTACGCCATCTACGTATCCGATTGATTTCGGATATTCTTTCAAGTAATAGGAATGTATGTGCATAGTATGTACTGCTACTAGGCATTATCTACGAGTAGATAGAGGTATCTCTTTTATGCTTGGCAAATTTTTGGGCTATATGTAGGTTTCGGATTCGTCTTCACGTAATTAATCCTGTTTGGGGCAAAAATATTAATATAGCGAAGGAATTACTCGGTATCCGGCTGAATTGGTTGATTTTATGTTTTCCGTTCATTTTTATAAAGCAGCATAATATAATTTTTAGGATTTTATAAAAATTTAACCTCATTTCATTTTATAAATTATTTAAATCTGATGATATTTTACTTCATTTTATTACACAAAATTAAAAAAGTATTTCATTATGCAGAAGCAAAGTAAGCAAACACGCATCCTTCTTTTTTCAGACACATTTGTTGTAGGTACGATATTGAAGTATCATATATGCACACGGTCAAAAGCTTTGGAAGGGGGTAAACCGAGTTTCCTTGGGGTAATTAATTAAGTATTAATTAATTAAGTACCTAATTAAGTATTAATTCATTAAGTATTTAATTCATCATTATTCTATTTTTCATGAATATTTATGGTTTAATTTGCACGAAAACAATAACAATAATAGCAATAGAATTACCTGTAACATCAAATATGTATAAAATGATGAAGAAAAGTGTCTAGATGAATGAATTGAACAGTTTATTGCTCTAAAAATTCGTATGTGTTTTCGAAATTACATTATTAGACACAGACCCGTATCCAGGATTCGGCCAATGGTGTAGGGCGGACCCAACACAAATTGGTGTATATCTCGAAAAGTTAGCCGGGATAGCTCCAAAAACCGCCTTTTTCGACGTTTTTCGACATGCTCTATCCATTAAGATCATAAAGATCAAAGAACATTTTTTGTTCACATAAAAAGCTATAGAAAAAGTCGTTTTATGGTCGCACTTGAGCCAAACTGATAGAAAACTATTGCACATCTGGCGCGAAGCGCCGAAAATTTGAAGATTTTACGACAAAGGCATTCAATTTTTCCATCTTTCCGTGCATATCCTACCGTTCAAAAAATTTTTTCCGGCTAAGGGGATGGAACGGCCGCCCCTTAAGTACGGCTCTGATTAGACATCATTTGACGTCTTTTCATGGTTCAGTCAATCGGTCTTGGTCCAAAATGGCTTGAGGGGGTATGCTTCTCAAAAGACCTGGTAGGGGGGATACCCCTCCATCACACATTCCCATAGGGGGGGGTGAGGGGGTATTACCCCCACCTCAGGGTCCGAGATTTGAATCACTGTCAGACGATTTTGAGCTATCAAACGTTTTCTGCAATGATTTTTGGGTAAAAAAGCAGCGCAGATGTTAAAAATTTTTCGGCGCTTCGCGCCGACTAGTACATTTCTGTTTTATTTACCCATAAAATACCTAGAATGAAGTTAAAATGATCTGAAAAGTCAAGACAAAAAGATTATTTAAAAGATAGCAGTTTTTCACATTAAAACATGCTATATAGGATATTGTAAGCGTTTTGCATATTTGACCTGCAAAAAAGGCTAGAAATCTAAATTAAGTGGTCTCAAATTTTGGGATTTCACCCCCTCTGAACTTTCGACCTTGGGAAACTATGCCCTCCATACCCCCCCCCCAATGTGCATGTGTGTGAAGTATGACATCCAATAATTTTTTTAGCATGGCTGGTCAGGATTTACCGACATCATTTTGCAATGCTACGGGGACTGTTAACCCACAGACGCTTTTTGAAGAAGGATTTTCTAGTTCTGCTCAGTTCTTCGTTTTTGTGGGAGTTATTTCGTTTTTATACGTTCTTGCTATATTAGCGGTCTATCTGCTCAAATGGACAAACTATGAAAGCGACGTTCGACTGGCCAAAATTGTGAGTTTATGTACTGACTTATTGAGAAGCCTCTTCGCACGTTTAGCGTATATGATTTAGAAATATATCTTGTGTTCGCTTGCACTCTTGGCTATGGGGTTTGCGAAGGTAAACAAATTGCACTTTCTATTCGTTTGCCGAACCTTTATGTCAATAGATACATAGATAGCTTAGTTACCTATGTACATAAATGGAAAGAATTTTTCGTTTATTTAGAATCTGTGAGATTGCTTATTTATCGCAATGTTGGCTAGCACAATTCTTATGTCTGCGCATAGGCCCGTATCTAGGATTGGGCCATGGGGGCGGACCACACAGGCACACTGGAAGGGGTTTGAGGGGAGTATCCTGCCTACCAGAAGCTTTTGAAAAGCTTCCCTTCCCCCCTCAGGCCATTTCGGACCAAACCCTATTGTTCGAACCATGAAAGAGTGTAAGACGACGTCTAATAGCATAATTTCAATTAAGTACAATTATTTTTATAGTGTTGACACTTATAAATTCTGTCATTCAAGCACATTTCTTCCATTATTTCGTACACGTTTGATGTTAAAGGTCATTCCATCGTCCTTATTGTTACTTGTTTTCGTTCAAATTTTACCACGAATATTCATGAAGAATGAAATCAGCAAATTAGCGACAAATTAAGTACCAAAGTTTCAACATTAAATAATAATAAATTACTCATTTACACCCCCTCCAGGAAACTAGGTTTACCTCCTCCCAGAGCTTTTGACCATGTGCATGTATGGGGCGGACCCAAAACCCAATATGAACTGGTTAATATAGATTTTTTCGAGGGAAAAGATTTTCTTTCCTCTAAATAGACTTTGAAATGTGTCATTTTTTGTCGTGCTTGAGGCAAAGCTATAGAAAATATTTTACAATGGCGCGATGCGCGGAAAATTTGCTGATTTTCTGCATAGGTAGGTGCGCAAGGTCAGGGTCGGCAGGGAGGACAGAAATCCCAAAACTCCAAAACAGTAAATTTAACGTTCACGATTTATTTGCTGTTTAAACGATCAAAATGGTTAGAATAGCCTATAAAACGTTTTTTTGTGGTAATATCGCATTTTAAAAGCATTTTTAGTCGATTTTGAGTGCATTATATCACTTTTAACACTAAAAAATGCAAAAATTTATCAATTTTGAGCCCTTTTTGAGTAAAAAGTACTCAGAAGTACTAATCTGGCGCGAAGCGCCGGAAAAATTTTGACGTTTTTACTGCTTTTGACCTCAAGAATGATGCAAAAAACGTTCCTGATTTTCTGGCAAACAGACGCAAATTTTTCATCTTTTTGTGTGTTATTTCACCTATGAAAAATTTTTCATCTACCTCAAGTCCCTTCCCTAACTACGGCTGTGTGTGCGCACGTGTACACGTATCAGGGGAATGAGAGGATTCCCTTCCCTATCTGCCAACGAAGTCAGAAATCTTTTTACCCCTTTGATATGAGCCGAAACTTTCGATTTTCGACCATTTTAATTGCATTTTCGCTATTTTCGGTCGAAACTTGGAGGCTGTTTATTTCCCCTCCCTAGAAATGACCGACTGTCCAACCCAAAATTTCGATGTTACATGCCTGTATCTGCGGCACATATTTCTTTTATGGTTGTGTGACAATTTCATAGAGCGGAATGTGATGAAGATGCATTGCATACTAATCTTTTCTTATGCCGTATATTTCTTTTAGTCCTTTTTATGTCAAGTGTTTTTCTCAAAATAACTCGTTAAACCTCTGACGACCATACATGTACAGCATGGAAATTGTTGGAGGGGGACCAGGCTTGATTAGTGCCTTTTTTGGGCCAAAAACTGTTGGGTACACGTCAAAAACGCTTTTTAGACGCTATCGGACAATGCTCGTTCTTTCTAGAATATAAAAACGTAAAATATTCTGTAAAAATGAAAACATCAAGAAAATTGAATCAAATATATATACATATATATAGTCAAAAAATGTGTATGCGGCGCGAAGCGCCGAAAGTTTGAGACTGTTAGCCAAAAATGGGCTGAAAACGCTTAGAAAGACACTTTTAAAATTTTTCGAAAAATCGACAATTCAGGGGGGTTGCTCGCAGCTATTTAACGGTGAAGTCAGTCGCCATCGGGGGGGGGTTAAACTCGCTCCCACTCCAAACCCTACTCCCCCATCAAGAACTCGTACGCTGACGACCACTTTTATCCACAAATAGTCTCAAAAAATTTGTAAACATAGCCTTATGGCTTTCCTGCTCCGGTTCTCCATATTTAAGCTGACGAGTCGTCCTTGGCTTGGCTTGAACATGAGTGAAAATGAATTTGTGAGATTGACTGAATTATTTGCTGCACCTTTTTGTCTCAGGACAAAATGAAAAAGAATTTGCAGATATGAGGCGATTGCTGCTTCGGCCAAGAATTAGGGAAAGGTTTGTTGGAATCGGATATAAATATTCTAAAGATCAATGTCAGGCAGTGTCTTTTTGTACTAGGCAAAGATTTTTCCCGATGTACAAAGACTTTTCGGGGCCGTCTTTGTACATGTACAAAGATTTTTGGGAAGACAAAAATTGCAAAAAAGGTCGAAAAGTCGCAAAAATTTTCAGCGCTTCGCGCTGAAATGAGTAATTCTGTGTTCTATATATCTTTATAACGACGGAAATTGCATTTCAAAAAGCAAAATGTCAAATTTTTCGTCGCTTCGCGCCGTCTTAAGACGATTCTTAGTAATTTTTGCCCTAAGAAATCCAGAAATTAGCTAAAATACACTAACAAACGTCAAACAACTCTGTTTTTACCACACTAAAATCGCTAATGTATCATATTATATATAGTACCCAAAAATTTGTGTGTACAAAATGTACAAAAATTTTTGGGATGACAAAAATGTAAAAAGGTTTAAAATACCCGAAAATTTTCGGCGTTTCGCGCCGAAATGAGTATAGTGATTTTTGCCCTTAGAGGCCCAGACATTAGCTAGAATAAACTACCAAAAGTCGGACAACTCTGTTTTCACCACACTAAAATCGCTACTGTGTCATATTATAGTACCCAAAAATTTTGTGTACAAAATGTGCAAAGATTTTTAGGAAGACAAAAATGTAAGAAGGCGAAATTCTCAAAAATTTTCGGCGCTTCGCGCCGAAATGAGTTGTTTGTCCTATATATCTTTAAAATGAGGGAATTTGCATTTAGAATGGAAAAATGTCGGATTTTAAGTGCTTCGCGCCGTTTTGAGACAATTTTTACTAATTTTGGCGTCAGAAACCCAGAAATTAGCTTAAATACACTACCAAAGATCGAAAACCCTGTTTTACCACTCTAAAATCGCTATTATACTATAGTTGTAATAGTACACAAAAATTTGCATGTACAAAATATACAAAGACTTTTAGGGACCATCTTTGTACATGTACAAACGGACCTTGTACAAAAAAACACTGATGTCAGGACGATCTCATTTAAAATTTGTAGGAATTTCTCTAGTGCCTGCTTAAAAAACAAGTGTTCATGAGTTTCGGTCATCATGAACAGTCGAATAATCAATTTTCTATTAGCTGATTTTATATGTGGTTCGAAAGCAGATGGAAAAATGATTAATTCGTGAATTGAAAAACATTTTAAATCGTAAGTCTTTTTTCTCGTTGATGCTTTTTTATCCACATTGCTCTAGACAGATCGAGCTCTCCTAGCACACTTTATGCGTTTTCTGCTGCTCACACTACTCTCTGTCATAAGAATTCCAATTCGTTTGAAAATTGAAATCGGTTCTCTAGAGTCTTAATGCATCTTGCTTCAGTGTTCTTTAATTCGAATTCGTTCCACAAGTAATGCGTTCATTATCAAATAGTTTCGTGAGCGACTCACTTGTATTGAAAAATTGTTTAAATTTTTCAACATTTACCAGTGTCGAAAGTGGAATTTTGAATGAACGAAGAAAGTTATTAAGACGTTTTAAATGGTAAAAAGTATACAATTCAGCTGCTATTTACTGCAGTGTTTCTCTCGGTTTCCACTCTCTTACTACTACAATCGTACCCGTCTTCGTTGGATTCATTTTTAGGCAAAATGTGTCAACTGTATGGACATGAAAATGATAAAGTGTTTCTTACGCTGTCAGCGTTGTAAAGACGCAGTGTTTGATTGCCGATAATTATGCAATTGTTCAATGTTCTTGAAATTAAAAACGCAGGAGACTATTTCGCGAAAATATCTTATAGTAATGTTGCATTGCACTTGTTTTATTTGCATAAAAGCAATTCTTATTTCTCAAGGACCTATTTCGCTCATGTGTGAAGTAGCTCAAATTTTGGTTGGGCATTGTCGGTCATTCTCTGGGTGGGGATGAATGCCCTATTTTTTGTCTGAACGGGAAAAAACGTAAAATTATGTTAAGAAAGTGAGTATTTGCCTAAACGTTGAATGGATAAAAAGTTTCAGTCCTTTCTTGGTGGTTTTTGGAGAGACGACTTGATGTGGGAGGCCGAGGGGTGGCTCAAAATTTTTGGAGGGGGTTCAAAATTTTTGAAGGCGTTAGTCGGTCTTTGGGTGGGGTAGGAGCATAATAATCAAAAATTTTTTGGGGTTGCTGGGGGACGTCCGACTTTGGGTGGGGAATCCACAATTTTCCCTGTTACATGTATGGGTAAGAGAGTTAATGACCTCCAATTTTTGAAGAAAAATGTTAAAAAAGCACCAAAAATAGGCATAAAGCGCAATTTTCGCCTTAAACGGGGCGAAAAATTCTTGACTTTGAGAGGGAGTTCCGCCCTAATATGCTTGCTCATAGCGCTTCTATAGATTATCTAATATAATCTAATTGTCGCAAAACTATAGATCGAGTTAATATTTATTATAGTGCATCATTGTGCTATTTTCGACAGGATTTGATAATCACAGCCGTTTTGGCATTGTTTTGGTTCATTGGCAGTTGTGCTTGGGCATCTGGCGTCAGCGGCGTTAAAACCGTCACTGACTTGGAATCAATAAGGGGTCCTATAGAAAAAACGCCACCCTGCGATAAAGGCAAATGCGAAATACATGCCAATTGGGACTATGCTTCTCTGAACGTCTCGTTGGTAAATTCGTTTGCTTCTAGGGGCATGCAAATTATTTAAATTATAACCTGTACCACATAAATCATGACGTTTCGAAACGGTCAACAAAGCTTACTACGCTTGGTCTGCTTTGAAAATTTAGAAATTCATTTTCGAAGCATACTTTTTTACTTTTCTCGAAACTTACAAATAATTCATTCTTCCACCTAAAAGTGCGTAGATGACAAATGTGCATTATATACATAATGTTGCATTGCGATCACGTAATTAATAATCAGAATTGTATTAATTCGAAATTTTCGGGGATGAGCATTGAACATCGCTCGGTATGGTAAGGAATAGAAGATGGTAAGATGGACGATGAAATTGACGTGCAATACTATACTTATATAGTTGTGTCAATAGCATGTGTTTGTGTACTGCTCGAAACACCTTAAAGAAATCCTTCTTAATCTTTTATGCGTCGCTTTCGAAATTTGTTTGAAAGGTAAGATTATGCACAGAAAGATGAAAAAGTATGTGAAATATTTTCTATTATTTTGCCTCGCGACCAGCAAAACGACTCTTTTGAGAGTTTGTTCAGGGAATGCGCGTAGCATGTTGAAAAACGTCGAAAAATTCATTTTTACTAGCTGCCTCAGCAAAGTTGTCGGGGTTTAAACCAGTTTATCTTTGGTTCGCCTTCCTCCTTGGACGAATCCTTCATAAGGGCCTGCTGTTAACTATTATTTTTTATTCGCATGCCTTATTTTTACGATTTTATTCCCTAATATATTTTATCGGATAAAATCTTCGTTCTTAACCCTTTTTACGCTGACAGTGACGGACATGCCCTTTTGTGTATCAATTTCTTTGCTAGTATAAAATAAATGTGTTAGTTTGTTCGTTTTTTCAGTTAATGAAGGATGTTTCATTGTTTAAGGTGTCCTATGGCATCTGTACATTTGATGAGCAGATGAGGTGTAAGTGAAAAATAAGACTACAAAATAATGAAAAGGATTTTAACAGGTGGATCATGTTGAAAAACTCGGAAAAGGGCTTTCTTTACTGTCTATATCGCAGACGAGTTGCTCTGAATCGACTCGTAGAATTGCAGAGGTTGAGGCTTATTTATGAGCGAAAATGTTTTTTCGTGCGCGCTCAATATAATTTTCTTCATTGTTACTTGCTCGCACATATAGGTCAAATATTTGCTCAAAACGTTTCTTTTAAAAATTTGAGAAAAATTCAAAAAAACATTTAGAGAAAAATTTTAGAAGGATTGAGAAATCTCTGCTCTTAACATGGAAAAATTTGAAGAAGTACCTAATATGTAAATAATCCATTTTACTTAAAAACACTTAAAACTATTATAGAAAACATTTGCTCAAAATATTTAGTTCACACATTTGGCTGATATCATTGGCTTGAGTGTGCATTATCTCAAAACAATAAGAAAACAATTATGTACGTAATACTCGAAAATTGCTGAGTAAACTACCGAATTATTAGATCTTTGATGCAGTCGGGGCTTTTCTATTCGTACTTTTTTATGTATTATTGACGTATAATTATGTAGCTATTAGTTGACAAACAACAGGTGCAAAGCATGGGCGGTCTTGGGGATCCGCCAGAGAGCTTTTTTGAGCGGAAATGGCTTCCAAAACGTGTATAAATGCTAAAATAGTGTAAAAATTGCTATTATCCACAGCTTCTGATCATTTTCAAGTACTTTTTGCGTAACACTTGATGTTTATCAATTTTTGGTCTCCGTTCTAAGCCTTATCTCATTCTTGCGTACAGCAATATTCTCTATTAAGCCGTGTTCAGAAAATTCCTCTTGCAGTACTATACGTGTAACGGCTCGAAATTTTGTGTGGACTGGTCCCCGGTCATTTGAAGGGGGAGGATAAATGACCTCCAGTTTTTGGCCGAAAAAGGCCAAAAAATGCCTAGAAGCGGCTAGAAAATTTTGTTTTTAATCAGGAAGGTAGTTAAAAATTTTTTGGCTTTACAGGGGATGACCAACTTTAGATGGAGGATCTCCATCATACCTGGGCGTGGGGGTTGGGGGTATGCACTCCCCCAGAAACCAAAAGACCCCCAGAATTCAATTTTTGAAATTTTTTTTCGCAATTTTTTATGCCAATGGATAGTGCTCGATGAGAAACGTTAAAAAATTGTGTTTTCTCGCCATACCACCATTTTTAAGGCCATTTTTTGACCTTTGAAAAATCTTGCACCCCCAGAATTTTGGTGCCGCCTACCTATGATCCCCACCCTCTTCATAGATGCATGTGCTGAACAGTATCCATTTTTCCTTATATAATTTCTTAATAATTCTGTTAATTTCATCAGATCGCTGGTTTTGCTTGCACCGGATTGTGGATGGCCAATTTGTGGTTTATTTACAAGGAGACGGAGTGGTTCAAGGCGAGGGCGGCCAACGCAGCTTCCGCACAACAAGCGACTGTTCAACCGCCGATTTCCAGCCCAACGGGCCAACCGGTTTATCGTTGAAAATCAGATCGACACACATTTCTCTTAGCCGCTTTTGTTTCTTAACTTTGTTTTTTCGGCTGATTTTCGTGCTCGTGTGTTGCTAATTAACTGATCTGGTAATTTATAATAGCTTGCTAATTGATACGTATTTGTTTGTGCTAGCCGAGTAGTTTGCTTAATAATCGATATACACGTCGTATGTGCTTCATCTCGAAGATTTTGGTGGTTTTTAGCCCCTCTGCCCCCGCAGAATCGTCAAATTTTTAAATATTGGCTGTAAATTTGTATATATTTTTCATAATTTTAAATTTTGAACTTTCACCCCATGACATTAACTGATCATATTCATACATAGATCGTACCTATCCGATCTTTGGGGGTGTGCTAAGTGAAAAAAACGCAGCGTTGAAAATTCAACTCAAGGCACTTTGAATTTCTCCTTCTTCCTAGACTTGTGCGTGTCTCGCCCAATTTTAACCCCGCCAAAAATGTCTAAAAAACGTAGAAAACGTCTTGGTTTATTTAGCTATCTTTCAGTCTAAAAGTGCTGCTTTTTTGGCGCTTCGAACTAAACATTCATTTTTGACTATATTTTAATAGATTTTTCAGAACGAATGAGCATTGTAAAAAATTGCTTTTGACCGTGTATTCATATGTAGTTCTTACTCGTTTCCATACATGTAAGAGGGGAATGGGTGGTCCCCCACCCAAAGTCGGCCGTCCACCCATCCTCTCAACAGCCAGAAAATTTTTGACCCTCAGTGATACCCCTTGGTGGGGGATGAAACCCTGCAAACCCCACCCAAGATCATTTATGCTTATAACACCGGGGAATTATTGTTTCATCTTTTGAGTTAAATCGACGCAATGTGAAATTTGAAATGAGACAGGACAGGATTTTTAGGGGTTGTTGTGTTGTGATTGCTGTTTCAGCTTTCCTAATCGGCTTAATATATTCCGGGACACTAATAGGTTTATACATACTGTATGTTATTTGATGAGGCACTTGGATTCAATTAATTATGAAGTACTTGCTATACATGGACTGGGTCCAAATTTTAGGGGTCTCAGTGGTCCGAAAATTCTCAAAGGCCAAACAATAAATGGTAGAGACAACAATTTTTCGGTCTCTATTCGCTGACATTAAAAAAATCGTGCAAAGAAAATTTCAAAAAATTGAGTGTCAGGAGGATTTCGGTCATTTTCTTGGGTTATAGGCATTCACAATTAAATAAACACTTGTGGGGTTGGGGGATCCTGACCCTTCCAGAATGGAAAAATGGAAAATTTTGTAGGAAAATTGAGGTAAAATTATGGCCAAAAAAGGATGAAAAATTAACATTTTCTTCAAAAGTGCTTCAAATTTACCGGAAACTGAGTAATACGTAGTTTTAACGCAATTCTTTAAGTTTTTTAAGTAATTTTGACCCAAAAAAGTTCAATTTGTGACTCCCAGACCGGCTGAACCGCCCCCCAGATCGGCGATGCTGTACACCTATGTTCATAACTCCGTGTCCGTGTATGGTCAGTTTGAGAAATCTATGTATCTTGCTATCCAGTATTTTGCAACGTTCAGTTAATTTGCACTTTTTTTCGTTTTATTGTATTCCTTTTATTCCTTCGTAGTCGTATATTATTGAGCCACAAATTGGAGACTGACATCATCTATGCAAAAGCAATACTAAATCTCCTTACTCTCAGTTTTCTGTGCATACTTCACTTTGTGTGCGTCAAACATTGTCTCACTAAATGTATGTACATAAAAGATGGTCTAAAATGGCTTGATTATGGTTATTTATTCTAAAAAATGGTACCGATTGTAAGCTTGGAACGATTCGAAAAATTCTTTTTCTTCTTAAGTTTGTCAGAGAACTGCAGCGGAAATTTCTGATTTTAAGTCTGCTCGATTTTTTTATTTCTAAGATCCATCGAATAACGGAAATTTTGTTTTTACTTTTGAATTACTTAATCACCAAGAATACTTCTGCCGAAATCGTCTGCTGATATACAGGTTCCCTCTGCCTTACGTTCTTTACACCACTGTCTCGAAAACCCGGCTGGCGACTTGTTAATTACGAGATATCCATAGGTGAGCAGCACCAAAATTCTGGAGGTACAAGGTTTTTAAGGTAAAAAATTGTCTTAAATTGGTAGTATGGCGAAAAAACACAATTTTTCAACGTCCCGCATCGAGCACTATCCGTTGGCATCAAAAAATCGAAAAAAATCAAAAATTAAGTTCCGGGGGTGGTATTTTGGTTTTTGGGGGAGGGGATATTTGACCCTCTGAGGAGTGCATACCTTCCCACGCCCACGTGTGGAGATATCCCTCGACTAGGAGACGAACGCTTAAATCGAGATCTCTTTTTATTTTAAGCAAATTGAACTAAGTAAACAACTTGCCATCACGTTTTTGTAAGCTGAATGAATTTCTCATTCGACTTGGTTGCATTACTAGTCCGAGTCGATAAGTAGGCTTATTATCTTGTGCTCATATATTTTTATTGTCCGTATTCGGTGTAATGTCAACTTGATAATGCGCACATTTGCTAATCGCGTATGCTTTCTACATTGTTTATTCGCGCATATGTATTTCAGGCTAAGCCAATTCAGAGATGGATTTACTTTAGGTAAGCGCAGTTAGAGTGATTTCCGCTCATTTCGCAAATATTAATCTGCTACGTACCTACCACCTTTGCTTAATCACGTTTTTTGTCGTTTTAAATTTGTCTCGCTCTGATACCTTACACTGTTTAGCGTTGTGACTGCTTTTTTATTTCAATGAATTGCTGTTTTTTACATTCACTCGCATTCTAAAATACGTATTTTTATTAAGTGCAAGTAGCGGTAATTTTAAGAGAATGAGGAAAAGGCTTGAGTGTCAATGTTTTAGATTATAATCTTATTTCACGAAACCTTGAGCATGAAATCAAATTTCAGGCGCTTACAAAATTGATTACAAAAGTAACCCCCAAAAATAGCGCAATGTTGCATGATAAAACCTGAGTGCAATATAACCGTCAAGTCAGCATTAACTACTTTTTGCAAACAGTTTTTATAGATTGAAAATTGTCCTTGCGATTATAGCATCCCTAAAGTGCAAAATGTGTTGTTTATGTGTAGCTTATTTCGAAATAGGATGTTTTGACGCCGCCGTTTTGGCGCCACACTCTTTGTAATATTAATTATTTACATTTCGTTTATTAAAAAAGTATAATACAATTTCTGAAAGCCCATTCAATTTTCTACGTGGTATGATAAATTACTTTTAGAATATCTGTGAATTTAGTGAGATAATTAAATGCATCCAAAAATACTCTGGATTTTCTACAGTTTTTCAGTCGTGCACAAATGAATACTCATCGAATCGAAAAGAACAATATGCTATTTTGTAGCTTATAGAAGCTGCTTTATGAATATATAATTTATTTTAGAATTTATTTATTTGATTAGAATAATTTATAAGTTGCTGGCGCCAAAACGGCGACGTGATAACGTCGTAGACCCAGCTTATCTCTAGAGACAGCAAGCCGGTAGCTTACATTAACTGGATCGCCTCAATGCATTTAGCACAATCTGACAGCTTGTCGGTGAATGTTTCTAAAGTTCATGCCCAAACGTAAAACAGATCATAGTAATCAGGCTGACAACAAATGATGGCAAAAATATATGTATGTTTCCGACGGGCGGATTTAGGGGAGGGGGCGGCCGCCCCTCCCATTGGCCCAATATAGTGCACAAAATTAAGGATTTTTGAGCGATTTGCGGGTTAAAACGGCTAATTTTTCCGCCCAAGTCAGGGTTTCGCTCCCCTTAGGGGTACCGCCCGCCCCCTTAGGAAAATCTTGGATCCGCCACTGGTTTCCGATAGGATTTTTAAAATGAAACTAATTTTGCATGAAACAAAATACTTGTTGAGGAATGTGTTTGATTGAACGTAGAAAAACGCCTAGAAATGAGATCTAATAACGCGCAAAACACAAAATCAAGACGTTACACCTTTTTAAGAGCCAATAGACGATCGACAAACGGATGGACGGCCTTCTCAAGCCGGTTGGCTGAATTTTTACTTCTTTCGAATCACCTTACTGTAAAAAATTCTTGAGACTCCTACAGTATGGTGATTCGAAAGTATTAACAATGCAGCGAATCGGCAAAGAGCAATTTTTTAGTGCCTGCCTCTCGCATCAATTGATTTGCTAATTTTACAATGAGCTATAGTCTGTTTCATTTAACTTCGGTTTCGTTTGAATTTTCTTGTAAGAATCAGGCTACAAAAGTGGCTTAAGGTGTTGATGCAGTAATGCAGTTTATCAGTAGTAAACGTCTCCATATGACACGATATACTGTATAATATTATATTTACCCTATTAAATTGAAACGCTTTTTGTAGCCACTTTAAATTTTTTTCAAAAACCTCAAAGTTAAATGAAAGAGACTATAACTTCATCGCCGCTTCACGAAGTGATCTCTCGATATTACCACTCACTTTACAGCGAGAAATAAGGAGTTTCACGCTGCGCGCAGCATAGTATTTTTCTTGCGCGGGACTGCCGGTTACGCTCTCACAGCTCATAACAGCAAAACTGACTCAGAGTGCCAAAGCACAAGGTTTAAGAGCACTCCTGGGGTTATGGGCGTAGGGGATATGCATTCCCCCCACCCCGAGAAACCAACATACCCCCCGCAGAAATCAAAATACCCCCCAGAATTCAATTTTTAAAAAATTTACTCCAATTTTTTGATGCCAATGGATAGTGTTCGATGAGGAACGTCGAAAATGGTGTTTTTTTCGCCATACCACCATTTTTAAGGTCATTTTTTGACCTTTGAAATATCTTGCACCTCCCCCCAGAATTTTCTTGCTGCCGACGTATGTTTAAGAGCCAAATAACGTGCGATAGACGATATCCAACCGGATGAGGGCCTTACGCTGATTGGCTGAATTTTTACTTCTTTCGAATCGCCTTACTGTGATAAGTTTCAAGAATTTTGAAACAGACTATATTCGCCATAAAAATGGAGCTCAGCGAAAAAAATGTATAATGTACATAGTGTAAAGTCCTTCAAACATGCTGAAATCTGACAGATAGGTTCCTCATAAAACCCTGACCAAAAAACATTGCGTTTGTTCGAAATATATTATTCCTTATGTAGTCCAGGCAGGATAGGGATTTGCGAAAGCGCCTGATCCTTGCGTTTACTAAAAGTGTGTCATAAGGGCCAGAAGTCTACCTCTTGGTCAAGAAATAGCATTGCAAAGTTGTTCAAACTGGCAAACAAAGCATTGTTTGGGTTGTTAGTTACTTCTGAATATCACCTATAGTCTGTTCCATTCCAAACGGCCCATTTTTGTTTTACGGCTTATTACTTTAGCAGAATATTTTACGGGTGAGGTTGCTGCGACAGTCTGTTAGATGCGCCATATGTTAAGCAAAGCACATTGACCATCAATAAGAAGAGTTCAAAGCAACCAACCGCTACGCGAGCATAATTGAAGATGCCACTTGTGCAGTGAAAATCTATTATAGTAAAAAGACTTCAGCAAAAAATAGGCCATTTGGAATTGAACAGATTATAGTTCGAACAATCTTACACTGCTCTTTTTTGACCAAGACGTAAACTTCTGACGCACTCGCGTGGATGTGTGGTTTTTTTTAAAGAAAGATAATAAAAAATTCGCTGCCCGTGTTTTTTTGTTTTTCTTGAAACTCAAAACTTACTGTGTAAAGAAGGTGTAAAGTTTTTATGTAACGTTATAACATAGGACAAATTTTGGGACCTTTCTATCACGGCATGTGGAGAACTGAGTATTGATGACTCGAACAATTGAACAGCATAGGATTATAGAGGGATGAATTCTACAGATTAAAATTTTTTGTTTTTTGAAATTCGAATTAGTTCTCGAATGGCAGTATAAAGAGTGCGAAAATCTGGGGGTGAAAAAGCACTTTTTGGTCGAGTTTTCAACCTGCTTATGTCTGATACTAACTCCGGTTATGAGTTTTTTAAAATGTTTTCTGACAGAAATGTAGAGCGGATCAAGGGCTACATTCTGCATATAAGCAAAGTCTTCTACGCTCTATGGTGAGTTAGATCCTGGGGTTTAAAGTTTACACTCTAGTGGATGGTGTAAATAACGGATTTTAACTAAGATTTCTCTGCCAAATTTTTCCGCTTATGAGTCAGGGTAAATAGAATACAGCGGTAATAAAGTTCCTCTCAGGGGCTACACATCGCAGCAAACCGCATTTAAAAAACGCAATATTGAGTTATTTATGGGGGTGTAAAGTTCGAAATCAGAGGTAAAAAATAGGCGAAAATACACGTTTTTCCGAAGTTTGATTAATAAATCATACCAAATAATTTTTGCAAGAGAATTTTGGCACACAAGAATGTACTACGATTTAAAAGCTACAAATTGTACCAAACCGAATTTTTTTAAACTCAATGGGGAGTTCAGTACGGAATTTTAAAGTTTACAGTGTTCTAAATGATGGAAAATACGTTTTTGTTGCGTTTTTTGCTCGCCACTTTCTCCGTCCAGAAGTCGGGATAAGTCCAATAGAATAAAAATAAAGTGCTTTATATCGGGTGCATGTCAAAGCAAATTGTCTATACATTAATATTTAGCGGGTGTAAAGTCAAAAATTTGGTGTTTAAAATGCGTTTCTGTCTTGTTTTTTCTGCCTGCTTCTCCGGTTATGAGTCATGGACACGATTATCAAGTCCAGAAATGGGCCAAGAACCAAATTTGATATGCCAGTCTGGGGCGTATGTTTACACTCTACAGTGTTGTAAAGTGGTTTACACCTATTGTTAGTTTGCCCATAGAACATTATGGAGACTTAATTTTTTTCATAAATATTAATCGTAATATCGGAACAATATCAAAATTACGAATATGACCAAAATCTTCTTTACACTAGGTGTTTACATGAAGTTTACACTACATATGTATTTATCTTCGTTTTTGAGCATTCCAGAAACCTAATTTTTTCCTAAAGGTCTAGAAATTTTCAAAGAATCAAATGTGAGACGTCACGTAGGCGCGTTTGTCTACATCCAACAGTGATGTAAAGTAGTTTACACTCATTGTTTATTTGTCCTCAGACCATTGTAGACATGCAATTTTTTCATAAATGTTGATAATAATATCCGAGTAATATCAGATTTACAAATCGGAATAAAATCCTCTTTACACTAGGCGGTTGTGTAAAGTTTACACTGCTAATTAATCTTCGTTCTAGAGCTTTGCGAAAACCTGAATTTTTTGCCGAAATCTAAAAATTTACATGGAATCAAATAAGGGACGTCAGCTGGGCGCGTTTGTTTACACTCAACAGTGATGTAAAGTGGTTTATCTTCGTTCTAGAGCTTTGCAAAAACCTACATTTTTTGCCGAAATCTGAAAATTTACATGGAATCAAATAAGGGACGTCAGCTGGGCGCATTTGTTTACACTCAACAGTGATGTAAAGTGGTTTACATCTGTGTCTATTTGTCATCAAACCGTTATGGAGACGTAATTTTTTAATGAATGTTGATCGTAATATCCGAGTAAAATCGAATTTACAAATCCGACTAAAATATTCTTTACACTCGTTGCTAGTGTAAAGTTTACACTATATAATAAGCTTCATTCTAGAGCCTCACGGTAACTTATTTTCCCCTAAAGTCGTAAAATATATATGGAAACAGATGTGATACGTCTGCTAGGGGCGCATGAAGAGTAGTGTAAAGGGATTAACACCTAATGTTAATTTGTTCTTAGAACATTATAGAGGTTTCATTTCTTAATAAATGCTGATCGTTATATCAGAGCAATATCTAAATTATTAATCCCACTAAAATTCTTTACACTCTTGTGTAAAGTTTAAAATGTAAATTAAGTTTAGCTCTAGAAAGTTTTGGAAGCATAAATCTTTACAGGATGCTCTACGTAAGATAAGAATTACTAATCAGAATGTTTGTTTCTTCTACAACTAGTAGCTTTTTAAAGTTTAAACCATTCAATTATTAGAAGATCCGCACAGTAAATGAAATCCAGTATTGTATTTCCAAATCTTGCTAATTAAAAGTAGGGTACTAGCAAAGAAAAATGCTCCGATGGAACAAAAAAGGGGAATATACTTGGGATTGTGAATTATCGAGGATGTAAAAGGAGGGGACTAGGAAAAATCTCCCTATCTTATATGCCAAAAATCGCAAAATATGTTAAAAATCAGACTTTCTCTAAACAATGCAAAAAATCGAAGTATATTCTGCGGCCTTTGAAAAATGTAAAAGTTTAGTAAACAATTGTTGTAGACATGTGTAAAAGAGTATCTACATAAGGTCTGTTCCACGTTAGCTTCCGTGTTTCCTACTGCTTTGAACCAACAATATCATCGATTGTCTTGAATGCATCGATATGTACTATTTCATTCAATTCGCTTAGCTACTGCATTGCTAATTCGCTGCTTTTTTCAATCAATTTTTTTGGTAATTTGAATATTGCTTGCACTTCGACACTTAGAATGGCTGTATCTGCTAAGTGACATGCTGAGTAATAATGAAATACGAACAACTTAATTATGATTTTTTGACAGCCTTTCACTTTCAGTCACATTATTAAGCAACTCAACGTTGAATGAAGTCTGCAAGAAGTTGCATTACGTAATATGCTTTTAAGATATTATGTCAATCAGAGAAAATTATTTTAAAATAATACGTTTTTTCAGAGACCGCAGAATATACTTCGATTTTTTGCATTGTTTAGAGAAAGTCTGATTTTTAACATATTTTGCGATTTTTGGCATATTACATAGGGAGATTTTTCCTAGTCCCCTCCTTTTACATCCTCGATAATTCACAATCCCAAGTATATTCCCCTTTTTTGTTCCATCGGAGCATTTTTCTTTGCTAGTAAAATAATATATTCAGTGAACGTTATCTAAAAACTTAGCTGGGTCTAATTCAGAGTGCTTAAAACTTTACACCAATCATAAAAATGTCTATTCAACACGCTGGATTGTACTAAAAGATTCAAGGGCTTCATTTACTATAGCGAGTAAATTTTCGCACACGTTTAGAAGTTTTAAAATTTGCTGACAGAGTGCGATTAAAGCATCAATCTGATATATAATTATTCTAGTCTGTCGGCTTACTGCCAGTAAAAGTTCTTAAAATTTATGCCCAATGTTATGGAAAACACACTATACATAATTGAGCCAAACACAAAGCAACAACAAGAAGAGTTAATGGGCCGTTTGGAATGGAATAGATAATACTAGAGAATATAAAAGCATAAACAAATTTGAAAAATCTGATATTCAACGATATGGCACTTTTTGCGATGCCGGAATAAGTAATAGGTGCGAGCATACATTTACAGCATGGGAATTCTAGATAGCAGCATCGAAATTTTTTTAAAAGTGCCTTTTTTGACTCAAAAACTATGAGTGCACGTCAAAAATACTGTTTTATACGTTTCAAACGGAACTCGTTCTTTTAAGAACATAAAAGCATAAAAAATTTGAGTAAATTGAACAAAATGTGGTCAAGAAATTAGTGTATAACGCGAGGCGCCGAAAATTTGGCACTATTGAACCAAAATATAAACGCATATAAACACTTTCTAAGATTTTTTCGGAAAATCGCCAATTTTAGGGGGTCAGGCAGGATCCATTTTGTGGGGGTCAGCAGCCAAGGGGAGTGTGAACCCCCCGAGCCATAAAAATTGCTGACGTTCAATAAGTATGTATGTGTTGTTTAGCTATGCTTATCGATTGTACACCCACTGGATGTTCACAATTCACTTTTTTCCTTAACCCTCACTGTCCAGCGGCAAAACGATTTATGTACATATAAGCCACTTTTTGTAGCCTCATGGATTAAATGTAGTGAATAAACCCAAACCGACTAAGCATTGGGTGGGGGGATGCATGCAACGCGTCGTTCGATCCGCTCGTTGTATTCCACTACATCGGCTTGAGGGAGAGAGGGGTCTGATGGGTCATAATCGCAAGAAGCTCAATTCTGGGGAGTCTGTCGGATTTTATATCCGGATTCTGGACAGTATGGGAATTCTGAGGGCTCAGCCACGAAAATTTTTATAATGTGCCTTTTTAACTAACAAACAACATGTGCACGTCGAAATTCTGGTCCCGTCCCGCTAGACCCACCGTCCCGCTTGACCCACCGTCCCGCTAGACCCACCGTCCCGCTAGACCCACTTTTAGTCCCGCTAGACCCACCGGAAGTCTCGCTAGACCCACCACGTGCATAATGAGGTGTCCCGCTAGACCCACCATTTTGCGACCGTCCCGGTAGACCCACTGTCTCGGAAGACCCACCCGAAAAAATGAATACATACATATTACATCGTCGCTTAAACGTTTCTGCGATTTTTTGAAAAATATAAAAAGTTCCGTTATTATCAGCTTCACAGACTAACATAGCTGACTTCATGAAACGAGTTAAAACGAGTGTATCCATTCAAGTATATATGTTTAGTCAAATATATAAATAATTAATTCAAAAATAATTACATTTAATCGACTGACTAATCAATCAAATTGAATCAATAAATAAATAAATTTTGTATATTATTGCATGAAATTGTGTACATTACAAATTATAAAATGCAAAGATATGTGCGTGCGTGCATGTGTGTGGCAATGAAAAGTAACTAACCATGGCCGATTATTTTTAAAGAATAAATTTTTATTTTTCATGTCAAGGAATACACTCTTGTCAAACACATTTCTGAGTGCATTTTTTGCTTTTTATTGTAATGGTATTGTACTCTTTGTATCCCCCGATCAGGGAATTTCCGCATACTTAGGCACACATATTGAAGCGTTGACACTGCATTCCGATAACAGTACAGATATGCACATATGAATATTATGAAACGCATGTAGGCATTTTACAAAGACGGCTCAGCAATAATCAGGCCGAAAGGATGTTGCAAATTCTCACTAAAAAATCGGATATGTTGATTAGGTCATTGTCAATAAATCCGAATCTGTTCTTAAAAATAGGACTAAGGAGGGCTAATGTTCATGTGCTCAGTTTATTTCATCGCTTCAAAGACTATATAGAAATTTTGATTTCGAATCGAGCCATGAATTTCGGTCGCGCTAATTTCGTTTAAACTCATTACATGAAGTCAGCTATGCTAGCCCGTGAAGCTAATAATAACGAAACTTTTTATCTTTTTTAAAAAAATCGCAGAAACGTTTAAGCGACGATTCAGTTAGTGAATATTATGAGTGCAGAACGTTTCGACGTTTCTCATCGAGCACTATCCAATAACATCAAAAATTCGCTAAGAAAGCAAAAAAATATTTCATAAATTGAATTCTGGGGATATTTTGATTTATGGGGGGTTTCCAATTTCTGGGGGTTGCATACTCCCAAACCCCCCCCCACGCCCACGTGTGATTACATCCCTGAGCTCTGAAAAATTGGTAGTTTATTTCGACCGAAAAACTGATCTCTATATAGCCATTTTGGCGAAAAAACAGCTATATAGCCCTTTTTGGGCTCTAAAAACTAGCTATTATAGCCTTTTTGGAACTTAGAACTGCTAGTTGTTTTTTATGAGTTTGAAACGGATATATACATACCTACTTTCCTCACTTAAAAAATGCCTAAATAGCTATTGTTTTTGCAGCTACTCCTACTAGTATGAGCCAGTTCACATGCGCACGTAGGGTTGGGGATGTATGTGGAATAACACAAGAGTGAAGTAGAAAAAGCCCGTTTGGCTTAAAAAACTCCGACTAGCCCTTTTCAGGTTCAACTCTTCTCTCCAATTAATTATAATCTTTTAATGTTTTCGAAAAAGACACAAATTTAATCGGTTTCACTTTCGTATTTAATTGTCACGTACAAACTTACCAAAATATAAGTGTTAAACAAGGGCGGATTTAGGGGGGAAGTGGGCGGGGGCGGCCGCCCCCCCATTGGCCCAAAAGATGCGAAAAATTGAGGATTTTTGAGCGATTTTTAGCGATTTTGGGGTTGAAACAACTAATTTTTCCGCCCAAGTCAGGGTTCCGCCCCCTTCAATAGGGGTACCACCCCCCTTAGGAAAATCCTAGATCCGCCACTGCTGTTGGGCTAAAAAGGACCTACAGTCGCATTATTCACACAAAATTCTCTGAGTCACTCATTCAAATAATGCAGCACTTTCATAAACAACAGCTTCGAATTACAAAAAATTTTGGAGAATTCACTTAAGCGTCTTGATAACTATTTTTCATTTCACATGTAATATGTATGTCTTCATTTTTCGGGTGGGTCTTCCGAGACAGTGGGTCTAGCGAGACGGTCGCAAAATGGTGGGACTAGCGGGACACCTCATTATGCACGTGGTGGGTCTAGCGAGACATCCGGTGGGTCTAGCGGGACGAAAAAGTGGGTCTAGCGGGACGGTGGGTCTAGCGGGACGGTGGGTCAAGCGGGTCACAATCGAAATTCTGTTTGTGGGCGTTTAAGACGATACTCGTTCTTTCTAAAGCACAAACAAATTCGGAAGAATTTGAGAAATTCGAGCATGCTGAACAAAATGCATATATGCATAGATGGGCGACACCAAAGTTCTGGGGGGTGCAAGATTTTTTCAAAGGTCAAAAAATTGCATTGAAAATTGTGAAATGGCGAAAAACACCAATTTTCAACGTTTCTCGTCGAGCACTATCCATTGGCATCAAAAATTGCGAAAAAACAACAGAAATTTTCTAAAAATTGAATTCTGGGGGTATTTTTGTTTCTGGGGTCATTTTGGTTTCTGGGGGAGTGCTTGCATACCCCAACCCCCACGCCCAGGTATGCATATATGCATGTTATGTACATTTTACATTAATCAAAGAAGAGTTATATGGCACGAAGCGCCAAAAAGTTTACAATTTCCAGTTAAAACTTAGCTAAAACAGTAAAACAGCACACTGCCTACGATTTTCTTTGGAAAATTGACAATTCTAAAAGGCTCGGATTCATTTTGGGTAAGCAGACATTATGAGGTCTAAACCGTACATAGGCAGCAAAATTCTTGGGGTCTGGGTGGGCAAAACCGGCAAAACTCCCAAAAAATGCCTCAAATTTGATTCTGGCAGGTCAATCGATTTTCGAGTAATCTACCAGATTCTTGGTGGTCTAACCCTCGAACCATCCCCCTGCACCCACGTTTGTTCTTAACCTCACCCCCGTGGAAACGTATGGTCTAAGCCCCATAACCCCCACCCGCCAATTGGTTACATCTAGACATGCACATGGGGTTGGTTTGGGGGTCTAGTCTCCCCTTTTAGAATGGAAAAAATGAAAAATTTTCTTGGGAAAATAAGCAGATTGAAGAACAGTAGTTTTTTTACTCAGCCGGTAGCTCGGAGGGTCGAATCTCGATGACTCAAATAAATTAACATGAAAAGGCGATATTTGACAGTTTTAGGCTTTAAAAGATTTAAAATAAGACTGGAAAGCGCAACGCTTGCCGAATATCAACGATTATTTTACTATGCCATTAGTAAAAAACCTCAATCGAAAATACATATGTACCTACTCATCATAGGTGGTACACATAAATATAAAATATTTTTATCAATGATCGTCGCAAGTTTAAGTCAACTATTGTGCGAGAATCGTCCGCTAAAATCAGACTCACTGAATGCTTTTTAGCTTGATCAAACGCAAAGTTAATCTTCAAAAGTATTATTAAAGTAAGAAACGAGCATATAATTTATGCAGGTATCGTTCGTTTCATCTGACAATGTTCATTCAAGAGCGTATTAAAGGGATGAAACGCTTTTCACCTTGTTGTCGCCCTCAAACGGTACTTGCGCAATTTTGTTTTTTACAGGATTTTTCAGTCTGAGTGATATATCTTCAACAGGCATAGTTGGATCTTCATCGGCTGGCATTACAGGGCACGTATGTCCCGGAGCTGGAATTTTCTGTGTTCGCGGACGCACCCCGTGCGTATTTTTCGGCGGTGGAAAAGGCGCGGCCGGTATTTCCCATTTGAGCGTTGAACTGCTGGTAGGGACCGAGTCTTCGGCGTTGAACTTCACATGCGTATGATTCGGCTCCAATGCTACGAAATTTAAAACGAAAATTATAATTTTATAACGGATGGAATTTTTTTCGATAGATAACGCAGAAAATTTCATTAAAATCGAGCAGATACATAACATGTACCTAGCATGCCCAACGACATCGTACTACAGTCTCGGTTCTAACTTTTTACTCGCTGGCATCACACATGGGCGCGGAGAGTCTAAGGAGGCTACCCACCCTAACAGAATCCGACGGACCTCCTAAATAGATGGACTCCTTGAATGAAATTTTTGGTGCAATTTTCGGCAATTTTTTCCCACGGACCCACAGAATTCGGTTGATGACTGGTACCAAGATGAATGCATATTTCTGGGCCGGCCCAAGCCTACACTAAGTTACTGGCACAAACTGCTCTCATCATTCTCCAAAGCCGGGAAAGCAATGCACAGATCAGCTTTTGGTTTTATTTCGGTTGGCTTAACATATGTTAGTGGCGTCATAGTCCTTTGGATTCTATGTACAATGTTAAACAAAGGCACTTGACATCATTAGTTAAATGTAGTCCTTTCACTAATGCTTGATTTTCAGACTTAGGTTAATTTTGTACGGTACAAGCTCAAAGGGTGATTGGGTACATAATATCGCTTAAGTCGATTTCACTGCAAAAATTTGCACAGATGTGGAAATGCGATTTAAAACATATTATTTAGCAAAACGATTTGTCCAGCGTATCATGTCCAAAATACTTATTTTTAGGTAGAAAACTTTTTCGGTGCTTTATTATTGTAAACGTTTTGAACATAAAACATTCTCCACACCTTCACTATGTTAAAAAGTGATATTGGTTAGTAGTCAATTTCTGTATCTCTCATCTCCAGGCACTTAGCTTTGGGGGATGGGGGGCTGGTCCCCCTAAAATTTTGGGAGTGAGAGTATTTTTCAGTAAGGTCTCCTAGAGAAAAAATTATAAAATTTTTGAAGCGCATTTGAAGGATTGTCATAATAAATTTTAGCACACTTTTGACCTATTAAGCCCAAAATTTTCGGGTGCACCGGGCAGAATTCATTTTTTAATACAACTTTTGTCTTCCAAATAGCCCAGTCATCAAAATTTTCTGACGCTCTATGCTGAATCATTTATTTTTCGTATTGTTTTTGTTGCAATGATCAGAATATAGTTTAAGACAAGTTTAACAACTTTTCAGCGAGGTCCTCTTCGGATAAAAGAATGAGAAATCATTCGGCCATTCTGTGGGACATGCTCTTCGAAAATGATTGAAATCAAATCAAATTTTACAGTTTGTTTTAAAGTTTTTCTTCTTCAATATTCAAAGTTCGATGAGGAATGCTCGAAAACGCCATTATCATAGGTAGCGCGATAGTGCTACCTATAATATACTTGGCCACCTTTTTTCTTATATGTTTATCACAGCGAGTGCGAATTTTGTGTCCCCCTCACAGCAATGACGGCACATACCTGAGAGGTGCGGTTTTTTTGAACGATAGATAATTAAAAAACTCGATGTACCATTTTTCTTCTGTTTACACTCAATCCCGAGTTAGCAATGAGTGTGTGAAGTGTAAACCAAAAAATCAAATAATTTGCGGAGGGCCAATTTTTTTTTAAAATGTTGTCCCCTAGCTGTAAATTACGAATGTGACATTAAAATTTTTTTACACTCAATGGTTGTTGCGAAAAAATGTAAAGTATATGGGTTCTTTACTCTTTGCGTATTTTCAGCTTATCTAACTCAATTTTGGTTTCTGTGCAGTCCAATTGGTTTATAATGTAGAGGGTTACAATAACTCAAGGTCCAATTTTTTCTCTTTTAACGCAATATTTCTTGATCTGTGATCGTTTTAGTGTAAAGGGTTCGAGACGAAAAACGAAATTTCTTCAGTTACTCCGCTAAGTAGACGGAACATGCTAATTATGCTTAAGATGTACCCTGACCTTAGTGTTACAGATCCTAGTTTATTTTGTTGCTTTACACCCAATATTGCCTTATTAGCACAAGTGTAAAGTTTACACTGAGAAGCACTTTTCCGCCCAGAGCATTGGGTATCAAACAATTCGCGGAGAGCCAATTTTTTCAAATGTTGCCCCTGAGTTGTAGATTACTAATCTGACCTTAAAATTTCTGTACACTTGATGGTTGTTGCACAAAAGTGTTAAGTATACGGGTCTTTTACTGTTAGCGTATCCTAAAGCTTATCTAACTCAATTTAGGTTTCTCTGCAGTCTAATTGGTATTATAATGTAGAGGGTTACAATATCTCAAAATGCAAAATTTTTTCTCTTTTAACGCAATATTTCTTGATCTGTGATCGTTTTAGTGTAGAGGGTTCGAGACGAAAAACGAAATTCCTTTAGCTAATCCTCTAAGTAGGCGGAACATGCTAATTATGCTTAAAATGTGCTCTGACCTTAGCGTTACAGATCCTTGTTTATTTTGTTTCTATACACCCAATATTGCATTATTAGCACAAGTGTAAAGTTTACACTGAGAAGCACTTTTCCGCCCAGAGCATTGGGTATCAAACAATTTGCGGAGGGCCAATTTTTTCAAAAATGTTGCCCATAAGTTGTAGATTACGAATCTGACCTTAAAATTTCTTCACACTCAATGGTTTGTGCACAAAAGTGTAAAGTATACGGGTTTTTTACTGTTAGCGTGTCCTAAAGCTTATTTAACTCAATTTTGGTTTCTGTGCAGTGCAATTAAATTTTTTTCCTCTTTTAACGCAATATTTCTTGATCTGTGATCATTTAAGTGTAGAGGGTTCGAGACGAAAAACGAAAGTTCTTCAGCTACTTACATCCCTTGCCCACCTTAAAAAGTTAAAGGTTGAAGGCCGGGCTTTACACCCAAAGTGGATTTTACTCATGCATCCGAAGATGCTTCCAGCTGGATACCGCAAGGGGGCGCAAGTCCCAAGGTTTTTACCTCCGCCACACAAGTGCAGCTCCCCATTTATCGAACCCGGAGGGATGAAAGGCTGGGTTGGCCTGACGAAAAGAACTACATCGAGGTGGAATCGAACCTGGGACCTTCAGGTCCGTAGGTTAAAGTGTTTACCACTCGGCGACTCGACGCTGCCCACCTATGGATATATGGCCTGAAGTATTAAATAAAAGAAGGGAACTAGGGAGTTTTTGAAGAATATGGTGTGAACCGATTTTGCGCCATTCCGGCAGAACTGCCATACAATTGCGCAAAAACGATACTTTCTGTCACTAAAAGACGCGGAGAAAAGAAATAAACCAAATCCATACAAAACTCACAGAGTTACGGTACTTCAAACATCATTCTACGACATTCACCATTTTGAGCCACTTTTAGGAATTTTTGCAGTTCATCAAAAGTTTCCAATTTTTACTAAAAACATATTTTTCTACCATTTTCAAGGTCGCATATTACAAAAAATTGAGTTATATTGCGCGGAAACCAAGATTGAAGAAAATTTTTTTGTAATTTTTTGCACAAATTGTCAAGAATTTTTTTTTATTTTACCATTTTTAGCATTGTTTACATCCAGTTAAAGATTTATACTTAAATACGGTTCAAACAGCATTTTTGGATTACCTGAAAGTTCCATCCGTTTGAAGATTCAAACAGTGGAATGCAGAATAACATGTACCCAATTTTGGTCGACCTAAGCATCTATACATCGACCTGAGCATCTACACATCGACCTATGCATCTATACATCGACCTAAGCATCTATACCTCGATCTAAGCGGGAGCGACCTCGACCTAAGCAGCCAAAATCACCTTCTCAGATACACTAAGCCTAAGGCTAAGCGTCATTTAAGCAGAAACTTGAATTTTACATATCTTATCAAGTAAAATGACAGGGAAAAAACATGCAAAAAATTGTTTTTTCAAATTTAAAAATTTTGAAACAAAAATTTTTTTCCGCGCAATAAAAGTCATTTTTTTCGTAATCAGCGACCTTGAAAATGACAGTTAAATATGTTTTTATCCCAAATTCGGAACATTTTTGATTAACTGTCAAATACCCCACTTTAATGTAGCTATATCCGGAGTAAATTGTTCAATCGTTTTTGCTCACATTGCCACAGACTATTCCTGATGCCCTACTTTTTGAAACACCTCAGATCCACATTTATATTCTCGCTTACATTGCCTGCCCTCTGAGTGCATTTATGACAAAGTAAAGTACTTTAACTCTATCTTCACCAATATTGGTCCGTTTTCCATGAAATTCTTTTTCCGCACTTTCTTTTTGCATGTCCTCCTCATTTCAACCAATGTCGTTCCTTTCCACATACATCTGCAAATATTCCGTTCACACCATAAAGTGAACTTTAGCCGGGAACTAGCAAAGAAAAATGCTCCGATGGAACAAAAAAGATTAATATACTTGAATTTCTTCATTGTTAAGAATGTAAAAGGAGGGGCTAGGGAAAATTTACCTATATGCGCAGAAGCTATAGGGATGTGCTAAACAGTTAGACTTCCCCTAAAGAACGCAAAAATCGAAGTATATTCTGCGGCCTGTGAAAAATCAGGTTTTAGTCACAAAATGTTTTTAAGTGTTTCGCAAAAGAGCATTGAAGACACTTTCATGACTATTAAATAATCAATGTATTATTTATTTCATGAAATCTTGACCTTCCACAATGCTCTTGCGTAAAAGATAATAGAAGTAACTTAAGAATATGGTACTTGCAGAATACTTAGAAATAAACTTCAGAAAAACGAATTTTTTTGCTCAGTACTTAGAACATGTTGAAAGAAAGCACGGAAAAAAATTTCATCCGTATATGATCAATATTACAAAAGCTTTGGGTTTCGTTAATTAGCCTCTTCTCAACCTACGCAAGCATCTACTCGACCTAAGTATTTGAAGATTCAAACAGCTGAATGCAGAATCACATGCAGATACCCAATTTACGTCGACCTAAGCATCTATACATCGACCTAAGCATCTATACATCGATCTAAGCATCTATACATCGACCTAAGCATCTATACATCGACCTGAGCGGGAGCGACCTCGACCGAAGCAGCTTAAAACACCTTTTTAGATATACTAAGCCTAAGCCTAAGTATAATAGAAGCAAAAACTTAGATTTTTGTATATCTTGTCAAGTAAAACCAAAAAAACATGCGAAAAAATATGAAATTTTTTGAAAATTTTTTATAATTTCGAACAGCTTTTCGCGCCTTTTTTATTTCTTCTCCTTCATTGCTATGCTTCCTCACGTAATTTCAGCCCATATTATTTATTTCTGACAAATGTGTAAGTCCTTGGATCGAGCCATTCAATCGTCCCACCCAACACTCACATAGAGAGTTGCCTGCAATTTCGCAAGTATGGCTCAGATTTCCACCAAATTTTTTTCCGCGCTTCAATTTATCATGTTCTACCATTTTGGCAAACAAATTTTGGCATTCCATATTCGTTTTTCTCCTTTTCTAAAAGTACCATATTCTTAAGTTTAGCCAAGATGATAGTGTAAACTTTACACCTACATGGCCAACTCAGTAGTCTGCATGAAAAACCAAAAAAAATTTCTTTAAATCTTCCAAAATGAAGTAATCAAAATACTCTCCATCGTAATCGAAATTACTACGGAAAATCTGCAGAAACGCGCATAGGCCGCAGACTTCGATTTTCGCGTTGTTTAGGGAAGTCTAACTGTTTAGCACATTCCTATGGCTTCTGCGCATATAAGGAAATTTGGAGTAACTTAAGAATATGGTACTTTCTGAATACTAACAAATAAACTTCAGAAGAGCGGATTCTTTTGCTCAGTACTTAAAACATATTGAAAGAAAGCGCGGAAAAAAATCTCATCCGTCTTTGATCAATATTACAAAAGTTATGGGTTTCTCTAATTAGCCTCTTCTCGACCTAAACAGGCATCTTATCGACCTAAGTATTTGAACACTCAAACAGCTGAATGCAGAATCACATGTAGATACCCAATTTACGTCGACCTAAGCATCTATGCATCGACCTAAGCATCTATACATTGACCTAAGCATCTATACATCGACCTAAGCATCTATACATCGACCTAAGCATCTATACATCGATCTGAGCATCTATACATCGACCTAAGCATCAATACATCGACCTAAGCGGGAGCGACCTCGACCTAAGCAGCTTGAAACACCTTTTAGATATACTAAGCCTAAGCCTGAGTATAATAGAAGCAAAAACTTAGATTTTCGTATATCTTATCGAGTAAAACCGAAAAAACATGCAAAAAAATATGAAAATTTTTTAAAGTTTTTTTTTCAATTTCAAACAGCTTTCCGCGCCTTTTTTTCTTTTTTCTCCTTCATTGCTATGCTTCCTTCCGTTATTTCAGCCCATATTATTTATTTCTGACAAATGTGTAAGTCCTTGGATCGAGTCGTTTAATCGTCCCACGCAACACTCAAATCGAGAGTTGCCTGCAACTTTGCAAGTATGGCTCAGATTTTCACCAAATTTTCTTTCCGCGCTTCAATTTATCATGTTCTATCATTTTGGCAAAAAAATTTTGGCATTCCGTATTCGTTTTGCACCTTTTCTGAAAGTACCATATTCTTAAGTTTAGCCAGGAAATTTTCCCTAGTCCCCTCCTTTTACATCATTAGCAATGAAGAAATTCAAGTATGTTTACTTTTTTTGTTCCATCGAAGCATTTTTCTTTGCCAGTTTTCGTCCATCTACGAATAGTTGTGGGATATCAGACTTCAAAATTTTAGTCCGCCCGAAATTCAGAAGGCCAGCTACTAGCCTGCTCTGTTATCTCTCTAGAATTACAGAAACGCCCATATTTATGGATACTCACTAGGAGATTCTGTTTTAGAATCACTTGATTTGGATTTTTGGACGGTCGAGGGCAATCCTATCGTCGTTTCAGTAATCTTTGTACTACGTCGTCTCCTGTATAAACAATAAATCACAAGTGCGATAAGAATTGCAAGCGCGACGATGCATGATACAACTATAATAATGACTACATTCGTTTCCATATTATCTGTGTAGTTTTTCCTGTACTAAGCTAAAATTGAGCCAGCGCGCTAATTATGACTAATTTAGCTGTAAACCATGAAATCAAATGAAAATCTGCTAAGCTCAATTTAAACGTAATTCGCTGCTTTATTTACAAAATGTATCATTCGAAATTAACAGGCGTAAATTCTTTGAATAAGTAGAATTTCTGTTTTGAAAAATTTATAGTCTGTTTCACATAAGTTTGGTCATAAGTTTTGAAACTACCATTGAAAATAAGCTAACAGATTGCGATATAGTAACCCTTGGCTTACTGTCAATAAAAATTTTTAAAAATTTATGCACAAAGTTATTTGAGACTATAGTCAACATAAATTAGGCACAAATATTAACTTTAAAATCTAATGTAGCTCTTCCGATGGACAATGAAAAGATAAACTAACTTTTTCTGATGAACAATGTAAAACATCAACCAGCAACTCGATATACTGTACAATATTATTATTACTGTCCTATCAATGTAAAACGCTTCTGTGGTCCCTTAAAACTTTTTCAAAAAGCTCTCGGATAAATGAAACAGACTATGCATACGTATAGTCTGTTTCATTTATCCGAGAGCTTTTCCAGTAAATATTTTCGAAGGCTACAGTAACCCCTTCTTTTTGGATCGTGCTTGATCCAAGAAGGGAAGTATGCATAGTCTGTTTCATTTAACTTTGCGGTTCTCTTTTGAATTTAATCCATATAAATCAGGCTACAAAAGTGGTTTAACATTTTAATGCAGAGTGCGGTTTGGCAATAACAAGCGTTGCTCAAGTTAGCAGCTGTAATGTACCTACATTACATACATATGTATATGTACGTGACAGCTATAGTCCGTTTCTTTTAACTTTGAGGTTTTTGAGAAACTTTTAGAGTGCTTACAAAAGTGGTTTAAACTAACGGTATAATTGCGATATTATACAGTATATCGACTTATGGTGAGACGCTTGCTATTGCCAAACTGCATCACTGCATCAAAAGTTCAAACCACTTTTGTAACCTGATTCGTGCAGATTAAATTCAAAAGAAAACCGCAAAGTTAAATGAAACAGACTATAGATCTCACTGTAGCTAACGTAGCAAAGAAGGGTTTTTCAATAACATTTTTTGCGGCATAATTCATTCTCGTGTTCCAGCAAATGAGTCAACTTTCAGACAAAAATTGCGCATTAAGCTTATCCTATCCTAAGTTGACACTTTAAACACATTAGACTAAGATTTTAAGAAGCGCCGCGAACTCCAGCATACCTCAGTAGTAAAACGTCTGCTCGTCGTCAAAGCAACCCGGGTTCGATTCTAGCCGATGGCTTTCTATTTAGCGCACTTACGATAGTATGTCCCAGCATTGATTAAATACCTAAATTAAATTTATATCGACGGATTAGTGCATTAAAGCTGGAATAATACCAGCCACTCGCCCTCACTGAGCTAATATGCCGAATTACAGTAGATCATCTTGTTTCGCTTACTGTAGCAATCAGAAATAATTACTAAGAAGCTCTCGAATAGATGAAACAGACCATAAGTACATCGTAGGTAGCGCGATAGCGCTACCTATAATATACTTGGCCACCCTTTTTTCTTATATGTTTTTCACAGCGAGTGCGAAATTTCTGTCCCCCCTCACAGCTATAACGGCACACATCTGAGGGGTGCGGTTTTTTTAAAAGGTAGATAATAAAAAAACTTAGTTCCCCCATTTTTTTATTGTTTACACTCAATACCGAGCGCGTCGTGAGTGTGTAAAGTTTACACCAAAAATTCAAATAATTTGCGGAGGGCCAATTTTTTTTAAAAATGTTTCCCCTAATTAGTAGGTTACGAATCTGGTCTTAAAATTTCTTTACACTCATTGGTTGTTGCACAGGAGTGTAAATTAGACGGTTTTGTTACAGTTTTCATGTGGCCAAGCATATCTAACTCAGTTTTACATTCTATGCAGTCTGATTGGTTTCAAAATGTAGACGGTTAAAAAATCCAGGGGAGACTTTTTTTAATTTTTTTTAAAAAGTAATATTCTCGAATTTAGAGGCGGTTTATTGTTAGCGCGTACCTATAATATACTTGGGTACCTCTAACACCTGTGCACCCCCTACAGCTATAACGGGACACTTCTGGAAGGTGCGGTTTTTTTTAAAGAAAGAAAATAAAAAAATTCGCTGCCCTTATTTTTTTGTTTTTCTTGAAACGCAAAACTGACTGTGTAAAGAAGGTGTAAAGTTTTTGTGTAACGTTATAAACATAGGACAAATTTTGGGACATTTATAATGCGGCATATGGACAACTGAGTATTGATGACTCGAAGAATTGAACGGCATAGGATAATAGAGGGATGAATTCTACAGATGGCACTTTTTTTGTTTTTAGAAATTCGCATTAGTTATCGAATGGCAGTGTAAAGAGTGCGAAAATCTGGGGGTAAAAAAGCACTTTTTGGTCGAGTTTTCAACCTGCTTATGTCCGATACTAAGTCCGGTTATGAGTTTTTCGAAATGTTTTTTGACAGAAATGTAGAGCGGATCAAGGGCTACATTCTGTATATAAGCAAAGTCTTCTATGCTTAATGGTGAGTTAGATCCTGGGGTTTAAAGTTTACACTCTAGTGGATGGTGTAAAAAAACGGATTTTAACTAGGATTTCTCTGCCAAATTTTCCCGCTTATGAGTAAGGGTGAATTGAATACAGCAGTAATAAAGTGCCTCTCAGGGGCTACACATCGCAGCAAACCGCATTTAAAAAAACGCAATATTGAGTTATTTATGGGGGTGTAAAGTTCGAAATTAGAGGTAAAAAATGGGCGAAAAAACACGTTTTTTCCGAATTTTGATTAATAAATCATACCAAATAATTTTTGCAAGAGAATTTTGGCACACCGGAATGTACTACGATTTAAAAGCTACAAATTGTACCAAACCGAATTTCTTTAAACTCAATGGGGAGTTCGGTACGGAATTTTAAAGTTTACAGTGTTCTAAATGATGGAAAAAACGTTTTTGTTGCGTTTTTTGTTCCACTTTCTCCGTCCAGAAGTCGGGATAAGTCTAATAGAATAAGAATAAAGTGCTTTATATCGGGTGCATGTCAAAGCAAATTGTCTATACATTAATATTCAGCGAGTGTAAAGTCAAAAATTTGGTGTTTAAAATGCGTTTCTGTCTTGTTTTTTCTGCCTGCTTCTCTGGTTATGAGTCAGGGACACGATTATCAAGTCTAGAAATGGACCAGGAACCAAATTTGATATGCCAGTCTGGCGCATATGTTTACACTCTACAGTGTTGTAAAGTGGTTTACACCAATTGTTAGTTTGCACATAGAACATTATGGAGACTTAATTTTTTTCATAAATATTAATCGTAATATCGGAACAATATCAAAATTACGAATCTGACCAAAATTTTCTTTACAATAGGTGTTTACATGAAGTTTACACTACATATGTATTTATCTTGGTTTTTGAGCATTCCAGAAACCTAATTTTTCCCTGGAGTCTAAAAATTTTCAAAGGATCAAATGTGAGACGTCACGTAGGCGCGTTTGTTTACATCCAACAGTGATGTAAAGTAGTTTACATTCATTGTTTATTTGTCCTCAGACCATTGTAGAGACATAATTTTTTCATGAATGTTGATCATAATATCCGAGTAATTTTTACACTGCATGTTAGCCTTTGTTCTAGAGCATTGCAAAAAGCGAAATTTTTTTTCCTGAGATCTAAAAATTTACAGGGAATGAAATATATACGTCAGTTGGGCGCTCTTGCTTACACTCAGCAGTATTGCAAAGTGGTTTAAACCTAATGTTTATTTGTCTTCAAAACATTATGGAGACTCATTTTTCCATAAATATTGAAAGTAATATCGGAGCAATATCAAAATTACGAATCCGACTAAAATATTCTTTACGCTATGTGTTTGTGTAAAGTTTACATTACGTGTTAACCTTAATTCGATAGACTTGCAGAGACTATGTAACTGAAGTCAAGAAATTTTCAAGGATTCATATGTGAGACATCAATTAAGTGAGTTTGTTAACCCTCAAAAGTAATCTGAAGTGATTTAAAAATTATGTTCAAGTGTCCTTAGATCATTGAAGAGATGTAATTTTGTCTAAAATGGGTTGCATTAAAGTTAAATCCTTCTTAGCCGTGTTTATAATATGTTTCACAAAATCTTGCACATGGAGAGCAATCGTTTAATCGATGTAAATTGCCAGCAAAAGTGGTTTAAAATGAACCAGCAATCACACTAATGTGCACAGAAGTCGACAAAGATATGCAGCTTTATTGTAATCATGTACATTAATAAGCCGTAAATCAGAAATACACCATTTGGAATGGAAAAGACTGCAGTTAATGAATACATATGTTAAACTTATTATAATAGGTAGCGCGATAGCGCTACCTATAATATACTTGGCCATCCTTTTTCTTATATGTTTATCACAGCGAGTGCGAAATTTGTGCCCCCCCCCCTCACAGCAACAACGGCACACACCTGGGAGGTGCGGTTTTTTTAATCGATGGATGATTAAAAAATTCGATGCCCGTGTTTTTTTCTTTTGTTTACACTCAATACTACTGAGTTAGCAATGAGCGAGCAAAGTGTAAAGCAAAAATTAAATAATCTGCTGAGGGCCAATGTTTTTTAAAAATGTTGCCCCCCAGCTGTAGATTACGAATCTGACCTTAAAATTACTTTACACTCAATGGTTGTTGCACAAAAGTGTAAAGTATACGTGTTTTTTACTCTTTGCGTGTCCTTCAGCTTATCTAACTCAATTTTGGTTTCTGTGCAGTCCAATCGGTTCTATAATGTAGAGGGTTGCAAAATCTCAAATCAATTCTTTTTTCTTTCTTATAACGCAATATTTCTTGATCTGTGATCGTTTTAGTGTAAAGGGTTCGAGACGAAAAACGATATCTCTTCAACTACTCCGCTAAGTAGGCGGAACATGCTAATTATGCTTAAAAGGTGCCCTGACCTTAGCGTTACAGATCACAGTTTATTTTCTTTTATACACCCAATATTGCGGTATTAGCACAAGTGTAAAGTTTACACCGAGAAGCATTTTTGCGCCCAGAGCGTCGCGGATGATGAATTTTTTAAATGTTCTCCGTAAGGTCAGAATAACGAATCTGACCTTTAAACTTTTCTACAGCCAGTGTTTGTTGAGGTAAAAGAGGTGAACTTTGAATTATACCTACATCTATTTTCTAATGCCGATAGATAACTCCGTATTGCATATTTTTGATCAGATTTTTCGTATTTCAGAGGTTTTTGACTCATCTTAAATAAATAATTATTTTTATCATCATAAATGCACTATTCTTAAACTTCAGTAGAATGATGAATATCTTTCAAAATAGGATAATCAAGCTGGAATCTGCTGATATGTCGAGTTGGCGCAGTGATTGACAACTCCGTTCGCGGATGCGGTATTAAACAAAGAATGATGGGTTCGAATCTTCTGAATGCTGACTTTTTTCATTTTTTCAAATTCTTTTGGCAAAACCATGTACTTCATTCGACTCATATATCTATTTAGGTTCTGCAGATAACACTTTTTCGTTTTTTGAATTTCGCCTCAGTTCTCCAATGGGAGTGTAAAGAGTGCGAAAATCTAGGTGCGAAAAGACACATTTTAACCGAGTTTTCGACATGTTTATGTCTGCCAACAACTCCAGTTATAGTTTTAGGAAATTTTTTCTGACAGAAATGTACTTCGAATCAAGGGCTATCTTGTGCTTACCAGCAAACTTTTCTACAATCAATACGCAGTTAGTACCAGGACTTTGAACTTCACTCTCTAGTGGATGAGTAAAAAAACAGATTTTGTCCAAGATTTCTGTGCCAAAAGTTGGGGTTAATTAAATAAAATAGAAATAAAGTAACTTCTAATGGCTACACGTCGAAGCGAGCCGAGTTCTAAAAAACGTTATATTGAGTTGTTTATGGGGTGTAAAGTTCGAAATCTGAGGTGTAAAATGGGCGAAAAAAACAGGTTTTTTCGTATTTTGATTGATAAATCATATCAAATATTTTGCGGAACATAAGTTTGGCATATACAAACCTACTACAATCAAAGGGCAACAAACTGGCCCGAACCGAAATTATTTACATTCAATGGGCGTTAGCTTCAGATTTTTAAAGTTTACAATGTGGTGGACAGTGGAAAATACGTGTTTGTACATTTTTTTTGTTCGCCACTCTCTCTGTTCAGAAGTCGGGCGAGGTCGAATAGGATAAAAATAAAGTAAAATTCTAGTTTTTTTTCCACGTAAAATCAGAATTGAGAATCTGACTATTAGTATTCTCTACACTTAGTAGTTTTGTAAAGTTTGCACAATTCATTTGTTGATCAATCGCGTTTAGTTCGGAATTGGTGGACGGCCCTTATTTTATTACTCGGCTTAAATAATCCAAGTGACTGTCTTTTGATTATTTTCTTTATCGCAAATTCAAACACCCAAATTTCAATTTAAAAATCATAAAAATTATTTCATAATTTTTATGTAAGATGACTGGCTGGTTTAGAGCTCTTTTTTGTTGTTTTCACTGTTCATTGTGCTCGTAGGAACCAGAAAAGAAATAGTTTTTCGCCATAGGTATTCTATGGCGAAAACAACTTAAAAAAGCTTTTTGCGTTAATTATTATTTTGGTCCAAAATAGGTCAACTGACCTAGGGCAAAATTCCGGGGCTACTTAATTACTACTGCGTTAGGTTTTAGGGCATAGCTGCCAATAGCTCCGTAGGTACGGACGAATTTAGGTCCGAGGAGTTTGAGACCGTAGTTATTGAGGGTCGTGTGGTTGAGTCCGGCGTTTCGCCCTAGCAACTTGACCAGCGCTAAGTGTAGCCAGGTACCTAAGTAAGTCCCGTAGGTACGTTATATGTCGTTTCCAAGTTAATTTAAATGTGGAACGACCTCTTTAACTTACAGGACTGTTTAGAATGTAACATATATTTACTATAGCTAATAAAAAATAGTAAACTTTATACTTCCGACAATCAAGAGCTTCCGCGTTCTTGGACTGCTGTCATTATTGTGGTATGTTACTGTATGTGTTTGCTGACTGATGCACTGAAATCATGCTAATTAAAAGTGGGGTACTAGCAAAGAAAAATGCTCCGATGGAACAAAAAAGATGAATATACTTGGAATTGTGGATTATTAAGGATGTAAAAGGAGGGGACTAGGAAAAATCTATCTAAAGTCGCAAAATCTGCTAAAAATCACACTTTCTCTAAGCAACGCAAAAAATCGAAGTATATTCTGCGGTCAACACAGTAGAATAAATATTTAACCATAAAAATGATTGAAAAAGCAGCACGTTAGCTATGCAGCAGCTATGGGAAATGATATCGAGTAACAGTCTTTCTAAGCCAATTGAATGAAATAGCAAACATCGATGCATCCAAAACAATTGCAAGAATTGTTGGTTCAAAACAGTAGGAAACGCGTGAGTTGACTTGAAACAGACTAAATGTTGGTACACTAGCATGCCCGTAACGATTGTGAGCACTAATCAATCGGCCCCTGCTTTGCTTGCTATAATGCTCATAGCAAAATAAAACAACTTTAAATACAACTAGCAAATGGGGCGCTTCGCTGCCCCATCTGCTAGAGTGTTTGTAAAACAAATAATATCTCAACCAGTAATTAGTATAAAAAATTGAATGACTCTGCAATGGATCGGCGAGCGGTTTTTATATTTTTGTCTGTGACACGAAGCCTTATATATTCTGTTTCATATTATTTTATGCGTACATAGATTTTAAGATTTTTTCGAATTATAATCACCGATTAAGGTAGTTATAATACAGACATGCACATGGGGGGTTTGGAGGGGGTCCCAACCCCACCCCAGAATGGGAAAATGGAAAATTTTGTCGGGAAAATGAAGCAAAATGAAGTCCAAAAATGGATAAAAACTGAAAATTTTCTTCAACAGTCCTCCAAATTGACCAGAAACTGAGTAATAACCATAGGTGGGCGGCTTCAAAGGTCTGGGGGGTGCAAAATCTTTTCAAAGTCAAATATTGGCCTTTAAAATAGTGCTATGGCGGAAAAAACACCATTTTTGAACGTTTCTCGTCGATTTCTATCGATTGGCATAAAAAACCCCTAGAAAAAATAGAAATTTTAAAAAGTAAAATTCTGGGGGTATCGTGGGTATTTGCCATTTCTTGTTTGGGTATTTTGCCTTCTAGGGGTACATACCCCCATACCCCCCACGCCCAGGTATGGTAATAAAGTAGTTTTTGCGCTATTTTAGCGTTCAGGCCAATTTTTTAGGTCATTTTGGCCCAAGAAGCTCTATTTTTGACCCCCTCAGACCGGCTGACCCCCCAGATCGGCCATGCTGTGCATTGTCAGATGAATGCAATAATCGCAAGCCGAATATAATGATTCTAAAAATTTATGTTGAAACTTAATTTTGGAAAAGATGTATTATTCTTGAACAGCTGTCTTCTTTGCATCTAGATATTTAGATGGCTAAATTCACATTTATTGCTCGATTGAATAAAAATTACAGTACATATTGTTTATGGTCATTTGCGAAATGTACATAGAAGGATCGAGATTTATAGTACCTACCTACATATATAATTCAATTATTATTTTATGTGCATTTTGTGAGTGCTTTCCATTAAGCAACGACTCATTCCATTTTGCTCTGTCTTCTTTTGCCTCGTTCTTCCGTTTGTGAGGCAACTCAACGGCAAAACTGCTTACAGTGTTCAACTTTGCCCTCATTGTAAACAAATGCAAAAAGTTGCATATTAAATTAGCCGCCAGAAGCAAAAACATTTGGATTTGTATTTTCGAAAGCTGCATGTTTGCTGCTTTCTCTCGGAAGCCGCACGCTTGCTGCTTTCGATTGCTTCGCATTAAATTTCACGCGCGCTGGTTTACAAGGTCAAAAATTTTGACTTGGTGCAAGCTCTTTTTCAGTGATTAATCATGTTTATAAGTACCCGTATGTGATTTCCTTTCAGCCCGTCTCATACATGTTTTATGATGCCAGATCGTATATTTAAAGTAGCGAATATGGAATCAGCGGTCCCAGAAACCCCAGGGGCCAAATTTTGGAAACAACAGTCAATCTGTGCTTCTGCAAAAAGACAAAAACCTAAATTTTACGCTATGCATAGGGTACCTGTGGGCTCCCGTACCTCAGAAACCAATCCGTGAATTTTCTTCAAATTCTACAGTAAGGTCAGTCATAAGATATCCAATAATTGGGGAAAACTTTAAAAAATTTATCCGCTGCGATTTGAGATATTTGATAAAATACACTTGTAAATTACGTTTTTCTTACGGCATCACATCAGTTTACACTGTAGTGTAAAGTGGTTTACACCAGTCGAGAGCGCATTAAAAGTTGATCTAGGGTGGCTTTAAAATTTTACCCTGCGGCAATTGCATAAGCGGCTAGAGCTACCAAAACCTTTTACATAAATCCGTAGTTTCCGGGTTTCAGGAGTCCGATCGAGCCATTTTAATCAAAAAATTGTAATTAGCGCCCGAGAATACCCATTGAGTGAAAATATAAGTATCACAAAATTATCCAGTAAAAACTTTTTTGCCTCACAGACACACACACACTTACACACAACTCGAAATTAATATTATAGACTAGCAAATGGGGCGCTTCGCTGCCCCATCTGCTAGAGTGTCTGTGAACAAAAAATATCTTAACCAGTAATTAGTATAAAAAATTGAATGACTCTGCAATGGATCGGCCAGCGGTCTTTATATTTTTTATATCTAGCTGAGCTGTCCCGCGTTGCCCTGGCTGAACTTAGGCCTGATAGCTGTATGAGATTGAGATGTCTCTTGTATTTTTTTATTTTTCGGGACTTTTGATGTTTTTGGGATATTTCTAAAAAATTGTTGGTAAAAACATATTGTATTTTTTAAATTTTTTAAAAGTGTCTTTTGTCAACCATTTCTTTGATTAAATCCATATTTCTGACGTTATAGAATGGTTCTGAGAATTCTTTATCCAAAATCATATTTTTGATGTTCTGGGATGTTCTGGAAATTATACCATTAGATGGTTTGGGATGTTTAAAATTTTGTTTGATCATGACCATATCTTTAACGTTTTAGAATATTAAAAAAACTTTTTTGGTCCAAAACCATACTTTTGATGTTTTTGGCGGTTTAAAAATTTTTTTTGGTCAAAACCATATTTTATATGTTTTGGGTTGTTAAAAAAATTTTTTGGTCAAAACCATTTTTTATGTTTTTGGGATGTTTAAAGATTTTTTTGGTGCAAACCATATTTTTGATGTTTTGGGACACCAATCTTACAGCACAGGATGTGTTATAGCACTGGGTATGCTTTATCACGTCCTATCTTGTAGCATGGGGTATGTTATATCACGTCCTATCCTGTAACACTGGGTATGTTATATCACGTCCTATCTTAAAGCATGGGGCATGTTATATCACGTCCTATTGTATAGCATGGGGTATGTTACATCACGTCCTATTGTATAGCATTGAGTATGTTGTATCACGTCCTATCTTATAGCGTCGGGTTCAACTTTGTACAATGTTCAACTTTGCCCTCATTGTAAACAAATGCAAAAAGTTGCATATCAAATTAGCCGCTAGAAGCAAAAACATTTGGATTTGTATTTTCGAAAGCCGCATGTTTGCTGCTTTCTTTCGAAAGCTGCATGTTTGCTGCTTCCGATTGCTTCGCATTAAATTTCACGCGCGTTGGTTTACAAGGTCAAAAATTTTGACTTGGTGCAAGCTCTTTTTCAGTGATTAATCATGTTTATAAGTACCCGTACGTGATTTCCTTTCAGCCCGTCTCATACATGTTTTATGATGCCGGATCGTATATTTAAAGTAGCGAATATGGAATCAGCGGTCTCAGAAAGCCCAGGGGCCAAATTTTGGAAGCAACAGTCAATCTGTGCTTTTGCAAAAAGACAAAAACCTAAATTTCACGCTATGCATAGGGTACCTTTGGGCTCCCGTATCTCAGAAACCAATCCGTGAATTTTCTTCAAATTTTACAGTAAGGTCAGTCATAAGATATCCAATAATTGGTGAGAACTTTAAAAAAATTTATCCGCTGCGATTTAAGATATTTGATAAAATACACTTGTAAATCACGTTTTTCTTACGGCATTACATCAGTTTACACTGTAGTGTAAAGTGGTTCACACCAGTCGATAGCGCATAAAAAGTTGATCTAGGGTGGCTTTAAAATTTTACCCTGCGGCAATTGCATAAGCGGTTAGAGCTACCAAAACCTTTTACATAAATCCGTAGTTTCCGGGTTTCAGGAGTCCGATCGAGCCATTTTGATCAAAAAATTGTAATTAGCGCCCGAGAATACCCATTGAGTGAAAATATAAGTATCACAAAATTATCCAGTAAAAACTTTTTTGCCTCACAGACACACACACACTTACACACAACTCGAAATTAATATTATAGATACCACTAAGTTTTCTTTCAATCAGGATACGAAGCTAGTCAGTGTTGCTACTTGCCAGCGATTAAAAAAAGGAAACATTATAGATTTCTTTCATTATCTGAAATTTTGAAAATTATTTAAAAAAACACTTTTTAGAGGCCGCAGAATATACTTCGATTTTTTGCATTGCTTACAGAAAGTCTGATTTTTAGCAGATTTTGCGACTTTAGGTAGATTTTTCCTAGTCCCCTCCTTTTACATCCTTATTAATCCACAATTCCAAGTATATTCATCTTTTTTGTTCCATCGGAGCATTTTTCTTTGCTAGTACTTGTATATAGGTGTCACAAAGGGCCGATTTTGAAGCGATTTAACCAATATCTTCACATTCGTGTCAGAAATTTCACGTTTAAAGCGTCCGCGAATTTTAGCATTCCTGACCATTTAAAACAAAATTCGAAAACCCAATTTCTCCTCGACAGAGTAGGTTCGCGATGAACGAGAATGGGCAGCGTCCAACTTCTAGAGGTCCGAAAATTCAGATTAAAAATGCAGAAAAATCCCTAAAGGGACAAGGAACACATTTCGACGTTTCTTATTGAGCTCTATCCATTAAATTACATAGGTATAAGCTTATCCGGCATTCTAATAATTTTTCCGATTTTTTTAGATTCTAATTAACTATCCACAAATCTCATTTATTTACAAAAATTATGAACAAATTGTGAATCCTGGCAAGACGATAAGAAATTAAATTCGAAGGCCATGTTCGCTTTAGAATGGTAAACGTAACAGTTTACTTCTTGCATGGAACTGCATTTGTCTTATTGATGCGGCGTATGGCAAGATTGTTAAAACCTACGCGTCACAAAAAACCAAACAGTAATGCACAAAGTTTTCACATACAATTTCGTAGACGAAACACAAAAAATTCAATTTTCTTTAAGCATTTGGCGAATATGCAGCAATGCCTTGATCGAACGGCTCTAAGACGTAAACCTGAAAGGACGATGTCGCTTGCAAGCAGGTCCGTATCCAGGGGAGGGATAGGGGGACATCCCCCCAAAATAAAACATAAGAATGATTTTATCCTCGACTCATATGCATAGGTAGCTTTTCCTAGTCCCCTCCTTTAACATCCTTAATAATCCGTAATCCCAAGTATATTGGTCTTTTTTGTTCCATCGGAGCAGAGTCTATTTATTCTCAACTGCGCGGTTAGAACACTCAATTTTTAGTCTTTGTACAACCTAAAGCGTATTTTGCATCTATGTCTTCTGTTCTGCACAGGTTTTATGAAGAAAATGAGATTTTTTCAAGGGGCGTCCTTTGCATTCTCACCATATTTAAGGCATCTGGGTAGCAACATTTTCAAAGTTTACAGCTCTAGTGGTCGTTTTTTGTCTTTTCTAATTCATCCTTTGGTCGTCCCCCTTATGTTTAGAACAAAGTTTGGTCGTGCGTGCCCCCCCAAACAAAATCCTGAATACCGACCTGCTTGCAAGTAAAATGAAAATATAATTTTAGTAAAACACTATAGTAAAATCTTATCCATTTAATTTACAATAACTTTAAGCGCTTGAATCAAAATGAAATGTTTATTTACTTATCCCGCAGGTTAATTATCGTCATCATTTTCTGTAATCTGATTACATAACCATGCCAATTTCTTTTAAGAATTGTTAGCCACATTAGCAACGCAATCAGACATACACGTAGGGGGTTTAGGATATAGACTCCCAAAATGAAAAAATGGAATATTTTCTCCGGGAAATGAGCCAAATGAAGACAAAAACGGATGAAAATTAAAATGTTTCTTTAAAAGTGCTTGAACTTGACTCGAAACTATGTAATAACGTAGTTTTAACGCTATTTTAAGGCTGGTTACCAGTTTTTGAGATAATTTTGGCTCAAAAGCCCAATTATTGATCCCCCATAGACCGTCTGACCCCCCAGGTCGGCCATACTGTGCATCTATGAACGCAATCATGAAAAAATGTTAGCCTACGATAGATAAAATCGATAATCGAAAACAGCAAGCTTGTGTGAAATAGTCTACATATATTTTTGAACGAAGATTACAATTCGAATATTGATAATGACAGTCTTCAAATGGCTTAACTTCTTCAAACAGCTCATAGAGAAGAATAATGAGAAGAAATAGCTAGTTTTGTTGAACTCGAAGCGACATTCGAAATTTGAGGAAAAGTTTTGTGTACATTATTCAAAACAAAGCTAGAATAATGCCTCTATTTTTAAGTAACTTACTCTGTCAGTAACAAGCAGTTTCAAGTCCGACGGTGGATTGGTAATGACATATCTCTTGTTAGAATCTGGTGCAGCTAGATCGTGTAGCCTGTACAATCCTATGCATAATATACCAAATTCAAGAAGGGCTTTTGTGAAAAAGATGACCGTAAGTAGCAATCGCCTGAAAGTAATCTTTTTTCAGTATCGTAGGAATTACGGCGGTAAACATAAAGATAATGCACTTAAACATGGTCATATCACTTTCTTGTTTCATTTTTTCCGAGAGTTTTTTGTATCATAACCACTTTCGAAATAAATCTTTTAACAAAAACGCATTTTTGTGTGATATGCAAAATGACGCTCCTGGCCTTCTGTTAAGATTCATATTACTTAAGATTAAAGGTGAAACTTGGTGCTAAAGTTAAAATAAGTACAGGTATTGTACAGCTTTTTATTGTACTTTGTTTCATATAAACTTAAGGTTTCCAGATGCTGTGAACATACTCTGCTACCTTTCGGCCTACTCAGTGAAAATTGGAAACCGCAAGGTTGTGAAACAGACCATAATATTCAGTTTCACTTGTATCCTTGCATATACAGGCACGTAGCTGGCCTCCTATTTCGGGGGACCAACACCAATTCTGGGGGGACTAAGCACAAAAAGGCCAAAAATAGCACAAAACTACGTTCAAAATACCTATTTTTCCAATTTTTTAGAATTTGAGGGGGTCCGGACCCCCCTTTCCCCAGAGATACGTGCCTGTATGCACAACGCCGCTCGAAGCCATATTTAGAACGAAAATATCAATTAAGTATGCTAAGTCACTTATACATTTTTTGAAGAAAAGCAATATTTCTAACATAGTTGTACGAATATTGTAACAGTATGAAAAACCTAAATAGAAGAGAAACAGTCCAATCAAATATTTATATAGATTTTGTTTTTCAGAGGACTGATGGGTGAGCAGACATTAGAGCGCGCGACATTAGAGCGCAGCCATAATAGATATTTTTCACGTAACATTACAAAACTTTTATGCTGATAAATAAAAGAATTCGCTGATTAAAGCTTCACGGACAAAACCAGTATGCCTTCGAAAAAGTCAAACGTATCATACACTCGAGACTATTTGCAACGATTCATATACTACCTTCCGATTCAGAATTGGATACGCTTTCTATTATAACGGGGCAAACTTAACTACCTATGCATGAATATCTCAGTATCAGGTAGTGATAAATGCATGCGGTTTCTTTTGTTTTGTGAAGCAATTTTTAAGCTTTTCTGCACTGTTCTGGCTGCTCCTAAGTGACTTTTGATATGTTTATAAACGCATGTTTAAGCTAATCTGCACTCCTCTGGCTGCTCCTGTGACTTTTGATACCTTTTTAACGCATTTTTAAGCTTTTCTGCACTGTTCTGGCTGCTCCTAAGTGACTAATACTGTGAAATTTTTTTGAAGAATTTTTGAAGTTTTCGACATAACTTGTTTGTCACAGAAGTAATCAAAAATGCATTTTGCCTTTTAATCTGCATTTAAAATGCCAAAGCGTCGCTACATGTAGTAGCAGATTAATTTACACTTCTAGCAGAGCTGTAAAATGGTCACGTATGCAAAATATGCTGGAGGGCACGAAGTGCCCAAGAAAATATGGTTAGGGTTTCAGAGTACGCGCTGAGGACCGCTTGACTGGGTCTGACGCGGGGCAGCAGGAAATTTTGAGCTCTTGAAGTTTTTAGAAACAAGATTACGATGAAAAATTATGGATTTTAAGTCACAACTAAAATTTGAATTTGAATTCACATTACTCACCTTACCAACATTTCCATTGACGATTAGCAAACTTCCATTCCATCCACCAAGCATGACCCTCACATTCAGGCTTTTTTCTGCACGGGTCCCTGTGCACCGGCGCATAAATTCCAAAAAAAATTTTTCACCCAGAAAATTTTTGTGCACTCTATTTTTTGCTGTAATTCTACCAGCTTGATTTTCATCCCAAAATAAGTCTCTATGATTTTTTTGAACTCCAAGTCGTTTTTATGCAGAAAAGACATTCTATCTGCCTCTTATTAAACTTTCTGTACAACAAAATTCTAAAGCCAGGCAGCTTTTTGAAACAGAATTGAGCTGCTGCCTTAAAACAGTACAGTGCCAAAAAATCTTACGTCTTGCAATTTTTTCAAAGGTGTCAAGTGGAAATATACAATCAGTAATGCTATCCGCAGTGAAGAAAAAATCACTTGATGTTGCATTTCTTACAAAAGTAAGCATGGTTTATTGCATATTCTGCAGAGACCTTGTGTATAAACGCGAGCACGGGCGGACCAAAAAATTATAACAGAACCAAAAAATGACTTCTCATCGTCAGAAAAGAATCTGATATTTTCTGATCAAGATATTTTCTATTTTAATTTTAGTTATAACTGAAATATGAAAAAAAGAAAGAACGAAAGAAGAGAAAACGCTTCAGAAGCGTTTTTCTTTCTTTCGTTCTTTCTTTCTTTCTTTCTCATTTTCTCTGTTTATCTCGCATTTTTCAAAAAATTTTTGGTCTCAATAGGGCCCCTAAATCCGGCAGTGCATATATGCTCTAATGTCGGCGCTCTAATGTCGCGCGCTCTAATGTCGCGCGCTCTTATGTCGCGCGCTCTTATGTCGCGCGCTCTTATGTCGCGCGCTCTTAATGTCGCGCGCTCTTATGTCGTGCGCTCTAATGTCGCGCGCTCTAATGTCTGCGTGCCGGACTGATAAATCTTTTTTGAGACTTTAAATAGTTGATTCAAATTTCTCTCAAATTCAAATTTCTTCAAATTTATCTTCAAGTTTAAATTCAAATTTCAAATTCGAAATTCAAATTTAGAATTTAGAATTCAAAGTTCTGCGAAGTTTTCGTGCTTCGCAAATCCCATTCTGAATTAGAGGTAATCAGTATTTAAAAGTACCAATACGCGAAGGGATACTAATAGAATGCGCATTCAGATTAACACGCAGGCCATTTCCGCTCGTGCAATAGTACCGAGTTAGGTTTAAAATTTTAGCCAATCTTTTATGAATGTTGCTATTTTTCAGTCATTGATGAAAATTATCATATCAGATTCGCTGGTTCAAACGCTTGTTTGTCAAGAATTTTTCTCTAAAATGTACCATAGATGGATGATCTTGCGTAGAAGTGATCTTGTAAAAGAGTAATCACGTGATTTTAATCCCAAAAAGTTGATTTTGGTATTATTTTGGGCTTTATCGGAAAGTTATCTCATTGTTCTCAGGACTGAAATCGCTTGTTTCCAGGAACTTGTTCAAAAAGATAGGGATTAGCTTACTAGGCTATGCAAAGGTCCATCTGACAACTGAATCTGAGCAATGCGACCTCTGTCTCTATTCCTCAATGTATCCGGCGTCGTGTAGCCGCCTCTCAGACCAGCTCCTTCGCTAAGTATTAATTCTAGTTCAGGCGTCGCTCCACCTGTCACTAATGACCTGATGAGCGTTAAGGCCGAGTCATTGAAATACGTCTACAATAAGCGCATAAATTATCCCGATTCTGAATATTAATCAAAGTCAGTCGAATCAAACGTAAATCAGCTATATTTAAAAAAATCTGCTTTCCTAAGAGAAGATGACGTAATGAGTTATCTAAATTTTACGAGTGCATAACATCAAATTCTTAATAAACACACACCTGGCTATCATACATGTACAGCATAGGAACTCGGAGGGGTCAGCCCCGAAGAACTAATAAAAAGTGTCTTTTTGGCACACGCCAACAGGGGGCGGAACCCCAAATTTTCCGAACAGTGTAAAAATTGTCTGAAAAATCCGTTCATTATGCTTAAAATATCGGTTTTTTCGTCTACCAGAATTATTTGCGACCCGAAAACTTTAGAAAATTTCGAAAGTTTTCTACAAAAAAACGCGCAAACATAGTGCAAAAATATGAGGCACAAAGCAACGAAAATATACTCTAGAAATCATTGTAAAAACTAAAAAATCCTTGTTCTGCAAATAAACTACGCTGCTAACGTAAAAATATATTTTTAAAGTGCCAAGAAAGTCAGTAAATGTCATTAATGAGTACTACCCGGCGCGAAGCGCTGGAAAAATGTGAAGAATCGTAGTAAAAAATGGCTAAAATGCATCAAAAATACACGTTATTCTCTATAGCGCCCAAATATTTTTCGTCGAAAGGGCGGGCGGCCGCAACATCCCCCGCCCCCTCTAATACGCGCCTCCGTCGAAACACTAGTTTTTGACATTTTGGACAATGCTCGTTCTTTCTAGAGCATAAAAACACAACAGGATTAAGAAAAATTTGGAAAAATTTAAGTAAATTGAACAAAATATGGTCAAAAATGAGTAAATGACGCAAAGCGCCGAAAATTTGACATTTAATTGACAATTCTTAGGGGTCGCGGCCATAGGTGGGCAGCACCAAAATTCTGGGGCGCTAGATTTTTTAAAGGTCAAAAATACTCTCAAAAATGGTGGTATGGCTAAAAATACCATTTTTCAACGTTTCTAATCGAGCACTATTCAGTGGCATAAAAACGTCGCCTGGCCTTCTGGGGGGTGAATACCCCAAGCCTACGTATGGTCGCAGCTATTATTCGTGGAGTCAGTAGTAGCCATCCTGTGGGAGAGGGGGCAATAACACGTATGTCTGCTATGTTAATCAATAGAATATTCGTAGCTGGCATTTTATATGTAAATTTATGACATTACTTACTGTACTCATCAGTGAGTCTAGTACACTAATCGCAAATGCCGTCCCACATGCAAAAGGCTGCGTCAAGTATAGTTCAGTATCTGGGTCGTCGTCGTCATCCTGATCCAAAAATTGCACGTTCGAATCATTGACTGAAAGGCATGATATATTTTACTTGAAAAATTCGTTGAATCGCTAATTACGGGATGAGACCACACCTGGGCGTGGTGGGGGTTTGGGGAGTATGCACCCCCCCCGAGAAACCAGAATACCCCCAGAAATCAAAATACTCCCCCAGAATTCAATTTTTAAAAATGTTTTCGTTTTTTTCGCAATTTTTTCATGCCAATGGATGGTGCTCGATGAGAAACGTCGAAAAATGATGTTTTTTCGCCTTACCACCATTTTTGAGGCAATTTTTTGACCTTTGAAAAATCTTGCACCCCCCCAGAATTTCCTTGCTGCCCACGTATGGATGAGACGTTGTCAACAAAGTTTGAGAAAAATATCAAATTTTAAAGTAAAAAGAAAAGACGTTAATGGTCAATAAAGTTCGTCATTTACAGTTGTTCCTACTCGATTTTACACTCACTGATCGCAATTAATAAAACTTTTTCCACAAGACTAATTTCTTGGAAAACGAGTAAATACTAGCAAAAATGCTATCAAGTGTAGCCAAGCAACCGATCCGTGTTAAAGCTAAAAACAAAACAATTTTCAGAATTTAAACCCCAAGAACAACATTGGGTTTTCAGGATATTTTTTAGATGTTTTCATTATAACGGAAATTATTGAAAAATGTTTTAAAATGACTCAAGCACATAGGGGCGTGGGGATCTGAACCCCCCTGAGGATCTGGCAAATCTCCCAAAATCGATAGACTCCCAGATTTGAATTTTTTGTACTGTTTTTTGGCAATTTTGTTGCATCGGACCCCCAGAATCTGGTTGTTTCCCATTTACGGACTCTTAGTGATACCAAGTTCGGTGATCATAGGGACTTGAGTGCCGAATTTTGTCGTCGTCGTTCGGCGCTGAATGTTGATCGGTGAGCCGAGCGGCGACAAACCGCCGGCGCCGTGCGGCAGCGGATAAAAACCTAACGTGTCGTCGAATTGCATGGCCTTGATATTCAAACTCGACAAAATGGCTTCCTTGTCGGCCAAAGTTGGGTCTTCGAGGCTGCTGCCCGCTCGCGCCGACAAAATAACGCACATGTCGCACAAATTTATGTTGACGGATCGTAGATCAGCACGACTCAAAGGCGATCCCTACATGACAATCACTTGGCAATGACTTAAATGTAGAGACAGCTTTAAAAAAGTAGGAAATTAAAAAAAGATACTCATCTAAATCGAAAAATTTCAAAATAAAGGCCTCTCTACGATAAGTTGTAAGTCAATTAATTGAAGAAATAGAGCGTTAGATCTTGCGGCATCGATGTCTTTGCAGTTTCGAATGCATGCACAAGCTGCGGTTAAACAACATTAGTTGACAATAATCGTATGCAATTTGATTGCGATAACTAGAATACAATTTGGTCTCAATTCACACTTTGACCAATCTATAACATTACTTTCGAGTTGTCTGTCCGTCTGTGTGTGTTTGTGTCCTAAAAACTTTTTTACTGGATAATACAGTGATACTCATATTTTGGTTCAATGAGTATTTCGGGGACCTAATTCCGAATTTTTGATCAAAACGGCTCGATCGGGCTCCTGAAACCGGGAATCGACGGATTGCTATTAAAAGTTTTGATGACTCTTGCGGCATAAATAATTGCTGTAGGGCGAATTTGCTACGCCACCCTAGGCCAACTTCTAATGCGCTATCGACCGGTGTGAACTACATTACACTGCAGTGTAGACTGACGAAAAATCGTAATAAAAACGTTTTTTTAGAGCAACATTTTTCAAAAAATCTTGGATATACAGCTGAAAGATTTCATTTAAATTCTAACTGCTTATTAATGATGTTATGGCTGACCTTACTGTAGAATTTGAAGAAAATTCACGATTAGTTTTAGAGATACAGGAGCCCAAACATACTCTATCCATAACGTTAAATTTAGACTTATTGTCTTTTTGCAGAAGTGCAGCTTGGATGTTACTTCCAAAATTTGCCCCTGAAGCTTCATGGACCTCTGATTCCAAATTTCCTATTCAAAGTGCACAATCTGACGCCATAAAGCACTAAGGGGACGGGTGAACTGCAAATCACAAAGGGTTCTAAGATACATGATTAATTATTGAGAGCGAGCTCGGAGCAGGCCAAAATGTCAAACTATGAATACTGTTTTTGATGGTGTAAAGTAGCGTCCGTAAGCCAACCGAAAGCAGAAAAGACGCGGCTTTCGAAAATGCTAATAAAAATTCAAACACTTCTGCTTCTAGCGGCTAATTTTGCATCAAAATTTTTTGTATTTGTTTACAATGAGTACAAACTTTTATGCGCAGGTTACAATGCTCTATAATTGTCGTACGGGCAGAAAAAGGAAGCGAAAACAATAATAAATAAGTAGGATAGAATCAGTCGTTGAAAAATGATTAAAGAAATCTGCTTAGCTGAAATGTATTTTGGTGAACGTGGTGATTTACAACTAATTTAATTTGTTGAGCGAAAGGCAACTTTACCTTCTTAATGATATTTTGGAATTAATCGTAAGACTGAGAGGTGCCAAGCAATTGATATTACAGTGAGTGAGAAGAAAGCAGTAAAAGTTAAAAGAAATAAATAAGAATAATATGATAGCATTGTAAGACAATGACAAAAGGCATATGAAATTCTAGATAATTTTTGGCACACTGTTCATTAGTTAAACCCATTTTTTGCAAATGGGAGCGAAGCGACTTATTTGCAAAAAAGATTGCTCTAGCAAATGGGGCAGCGAAGCGCCCCATTTGCTAATTCCTTTTTGTTTTCATCTTCGATACCTATTTAGATTCATTTGTCGTATTCTACTGTCTGCTATCCATAAAATCGAATAGGACCTCAATAGCTTCATAGACAATTATTCATTAATTAGAAGAATTTTGAAAATTTGTCTGGAAAAGATCGAAACTGATAAGGTTGCAGACACGATTCATCATCACGCCGATCGATGTCAGCATAGGTGGGCAGCACCGAAATTCTGGGGGGTGAAAAAATTTTCAAATGATCAAAAATGGTCTTAAAAGTGGTCGTATGGCGAAAAAACACCATTATCCGACGTTTCTCATCGAGCACTATCCAATGGCATCAAAAAATCGCTAAAAATGCATAAAAATTTCAAAATTTGAATTCTGGGGGGTATTTTGATTTCTGGGGGTATTTCAACTTCTGGGGGGTGCATAACCCCCCAACCCCCCACGCCCATGTGTGGATGTCAGTCTTCGAGAACTCTTAAATTTCAATGGTGACCTGAGTAGTGCTAAAATATTAACGATGCTTGTTGTTTTTATCGAATGCATCGCGAATACTTGCCATTTCAGAAGCTGATTTCACAGTCATGCAAACAATGAACTATACTTGTACCTCTATCTCGGTAAAACAGCAACTTGCGCTGATTTTCGAGCATAAGCTTGTAGTGATTTTAGAAAGAAATATAATTTATTTCGCAATATAAGAAGCGAAATAAAAAATCAACTAAAATTATAGCACCTACCACAATAGGAATAAAGAAATAAAAATTATGCTGCGTCAGACTCACCAACATTTTCGAAACTAGAATAATTTTCACTTACGTGTAATATGGAAATCTTTGGCAAATTTTGTAGGGTTTTCCATTCCCGCCTCAAGTACTCTACGTCGCCCACTATTACAACATGTTTTAGTTCGTGATAATGAAAATTCGAAGCTCTCAAAGGCATAACAAAATTCCTTAGCCCCATGATAGGACTATGTTTATCGGCAAATAAGCACACCACCACGTGACCATTTAGCACGGTCATTGCAGCCTGAGATCTATCCTTGAATAAAAACATAAGAACTAAAATCTTGACGAAAATGTACGATAGACAAATTCAAAACTCGCTTGTAAATTAAAAAACACAATTAAAAGTTCGATTTTTTGTACTTATTGCATTGATTTACTAATTAGTTAGCTTAAATCTTCAATTAGAACCAATGTAGTGTTTTATTTTGACTGATTTCTTACATTTCTATGTCTATCAAAGCTTTCGTGCCAGTAAGCTAATCATTAGTTGATCACAAAATATTCTCACATTTCACTGCAGCAGCTTTTAATAACAAGTAGCTATTTCGAGCATATTTTTTGACTCTTTCTTAACAGACATTGGTTGCTTTCCTTGAGAAATACAAGCAGAGGCTATTGAGTTAGGAAGATGAATGTGAGTCTTGTTCATTGATTAATGTTTACCATTATACAGTCCTCGATTGGCCTGGATGGCGTATAGTGAAACATGCCTGTTGAATCATATTTCATGAATTCCACTTCAAATTCTTCCTTGATTTCATCCGGATTAAAATCGGACTGCACCGCAAATGAATTCGATTTTCCACCCGTTGGCCTAGTCCACAAGAGTTTGCAATAAGAAGCGTTCAAAAGATAGACTTATTAACTTAGACTCACATCAGTTTTTGCATTTCGAATGCTAGATAAAAGCCTCGAGGATTATAAATATCCCTGAAAGACTGTGTTAGATGAATACAAGCAATGGATAAAACAACAAGGAAAGTTCATGTCATACTTTAAAAAATGCATAATTTGGCTTACCTTATATCTCTTAAGACATGAGGGGACGATCTCTTGCCTGATTCGACGCTGGAAGAAAAGCTGATATGAGGTATTTATTTATTAGCAATTGAAACATAACTTACGCTAAATATGGACTTAATTTTTGCTTTTCGGGTTCAATGCTATATGAATCATCAATGCATTGTGGTTCCATGACCCATAAATTCTGAGTCTCACGGGAAATATTGCTTAAATTTTGAGAGAAATTTTCGAAATGATTCGATCTGTTTGCATTTGCTTGCTAATTTGCTTATACATTTTAGATTAAATTTTTGTTAAAATATTTTCTTACTTATCCCTATCCTTGGCTGATCGTTTTATTTGATCAAGTGAACTGCGACTGGCTTCTTTGAGGTTATCATCAATTGTATTTCAATTGTATTTCATCAAATTTCTATGTTTTTACATCACAGAAGATTTGCAAGAAGTTTTAGTATGAGGAAAAGTTTAATTCGATAAATGTTTGTTGAAATATTTTCTTACTTATCTCTGTCCTTGGCTGATCGTTTTATTTGATCAAGTGAACTGCGACTGGCTTCTTTGAGGTTATCATCAGCTTCTACTGGGGGCAAAAAATTACTCAATGTCTTGTTACCTGAAAATCGGTTCGATGAGATAATTATGCATAATAATATTTTGCGTTTTCTTGCAATTTGATGTACACATAAGCGATTAAATTATGGGAATGATAGAGACCACAAAAACGACTGATATATGATTTGTATGGAATATTAAATAAAATACGTGGAACGATAAGATAGATTTTTAGAAGATTGCCGCAAAAAGGAAAAATCGTAAGCAATAAACGAATAGCAAATTTAAAGATCGATCTTTTAAAGATCGCTTTCTGCCGCATCTCGCTATCCTACACTTACTTATGCCAGCTTAAAGATGGGCGAAAATTGGAGATATTTTGTTTAATCCTTCCTCTTTATAATTTTAAAAAAACAGAGTGGCCCAAAATACATAATCGGAGACACGCTAGGTATTTATCGACTAGAAAAGTGAGAGTATTCTCCAAAAATATTTCCCATTCTTCCAAATACTCTTAGCTATTTATGGTTAAACTTAAGAATAAATTAGATAATATTATCAGTTTTGCATATACTTTTTTAACTCGTTTGAAAAAATAATAAGCAAATTTTCTAGTTACTTTTAGAGCTTTTATATGTAACCCTAAGTTTTGATTGGTCGCTTTTAAAGCTGGTTCACAGAGCCACTTTTAACCAGATCGGCATTAAACTCATTATTACACAACTATGTATGTAATAGTTATTAATCTAGGTCAATTTCTTAGCCCTAATGCAAGGAAGGAGTAAAAGCTTTCTTATTATAACGAATAATTTAAAGTTAAAAGAGCCATTTATAAACAACATGCTAACTATCAATTTGCTAAAATACGGGTTCATGCTGAACGTTCTGCAGAATATATGAAGATTCTGACGATAGGTCGTACGACTGACTTTGCACGTTGTTCCTCGGTCATCTGTTACTTTTATAAATCAACTTCGAACATACTTTGGTTTAAAGTCAAAGCATTATTAGTATAAATTACAGCACATTTTGAGAGCTAGCTTATGTGGAATATTTAAGGTAATATTTATTATTATTTATCTTGAAAGCGGTCAATTTGTACTAGGAATTAATTATTTATTTTATCGTTCAAATTGAATTATTTTGAACTTACCCACCACAGTTGTTTTCACTATCATTTGTCGAACGCCCTTGCGAAACAGTGATACTGGAAAGAATATATACAAATATGTACACAATAAATATCATACGGATCGCAAGATATTTACAAGATGCCCTGAAAAAGCGGCGCCCATCAGTAAGGGCAGACTAAATAAGTTTCCAAGAGCAAAAACCAAATTGTGCGTCAAGAATAATTTATACAACCCAAGGAAAGAACTTTTAGAGATCATGAAATGTCGATGACCATTGCTGGAATGTTAAAATTTGTGAAAGTCAGCAATGATTTGCAGATGTTTCTTTAAAATTCTTTCCGGCACGAAACATATTTATATTCAGTTAATTTTGAAGATTTTCCAAATTTTTTAGCTACAGAATTAGTGATTTATTGAAGTGAACATTCGCCTAAACATACTAACGTAATTAAAAGAACAATTGAAGCACCGTTTTTTCGGGACATACTGTACATAGAGTTTAATTACAGTTTTTGCATTTGCATTTCCGTATTAAATTGGCATCTTCTACGTCTTCATGGCACAATTTGCAGTAATAAAACGCCCTACATAAAAAATAAAATACCAGAAGTAAGGTACTGGGACATGAAATAACAGGAGATACATTTGTATTTTATATACTTTATTACTTTTTGACTTCGTCAGCACTCTGGGCAATGAAAAAGCCTTGAGTTTGGGCTTTAATGCGTATCAGCGGACCAGGATTAATGGCGATGCTACAATCTTTCCTGTCCTCGTCCCATAATTCCACTGCCAAGAGCAATATGCCAAGTTTTGTATATAAAAAGCTGCATACAAAATTATGCGTAATCGTAAGATGAGCCATATTTTCGAAGAAAGGGATGGGGTCGACCACTCTTATCCGTCAGAAAAAATTTAAAAGGCAAGGTAACGTAAGGATATACTGAAAAATTGCATTTTCCGTTAAAAGATATCAGATCTTTTTTAATCTCTTTTCTACAATTAAATCAAGTGCGACAAAAAATAAGGCTGCTCAGAAAATTTTGCGGAAAAATTGGCTTTATTTTTCAGTCTTCAATCGTGCAAGATTCGAATTGAAATAAATAACCATTCGTCAGTCTGTAGGTAATATTACTGAATATCCATACTATATACAAATAATCGGAATAATAGCTTTGGAGAGTATGGAGACTGACTCAAGCAAAACTAAATAAAAGTAAAATATAAGAAATTGAGCATTTATGTGATATTTTTTAGGCGAATAGATAAGTATATTGCTTAATATCATAGCAATTATTCGATAATAGCTAGCTAGAACTACATTTTTCGATGTTCTGTGACATTCCTCATCCATTGAAACTATAAAATTTTAAATAGCTGTTTGGAATTTACCGTGCACTATAGAATAATAAAAAGTGACGGTGAAGCATTCGTAGAAAGAGAATTTCAACTGATGAGTTATTTAGTCCCATTTATCGACCTTGTTTAAAAGTTCTCTTCTCACGGATCATAAACAATATGGTACGCTACCCTTTATACTGCTAGATACGAATAATTTATACGAAATTCTTATGTCCTAAAAAGTGAATACTCTTCCAGCCCTGTTATATCATTTTATCTTTACGTTATACGTTTGTTAAAAGCTTCCCAAAAAATTAATTTAAATTAATTTTCTTAGATTCCTTGATTCAGCTCCACTAAATGCGTTATGTCACAAAGTGCATTAATACTTTGCAGCTTCAGGGAAACTAAACCCCACGAACGCATTAGACAACGTTTCTGTATACATTTCCATACCAGCACCTCGCAGGTAATCATTGAGCCAACAAGGCGTTTTTAAATCCTGAAAAAATTCGTCTTTTAAGCACAAATATGCTTTTAATTTCTACAAAACAGAATTTTATGTAAGTTTTGAAAAATTCCTTTTATGCTTCGCGAGTTCTTAAATTCAATGACCTTCTAACAGGAAAAATCGTCCTTTAAATTAAAACATTATGATAAAAATATGTGAATGCCAATCAGCGAAAAGCTAGACACTAAATGCAGCAATAACACAAGAAATCATTAAGTAATGTTGCGCCTACATATATTTTTTTACTCGTGAATATCGTGTATAGAAAAAAGATACTTTTTGTAAAAAACATTAATTAAATAGCTGATTCCTTACTGCTTTCTAGAAAATCACAGTCCTCTAGCAGATTCCTTACTGATAAACCTAATGTACTGACTAACCGTTTTAAAAGATCGCATTGCGAATAAATTAGCCATCATCGTTGAAAATCCAGGAGCTAGGCAACTCTGTGCTATAAAGCCGAGCTTAAGCTCTGCCAGACATATGACGTCATCACCGCGTCGCCAGTCCCAACTTGGAATATTAAGCAGATAAGCCTTAAAACGGATAATTGATCATTGAAGACATTGTTGTCTGTAATGTGATAAAACATGAATAATGTAATGAGACATGCGAACCAGGATATCGAAAAGTGAAGGCTGCGGTATAGATTTTTCATTCTGCATTGGTCGTTATCAGAAAAAATTATTTTGGTTGTATTTTTTATCACTTTTAATTAAAACCATTGACTTTTGAAGTTTCAAATATGAGGAGTGAATTAATTGGAAGTTAATGCAAGATATCAGACACTCTAGACCATATTTTGGGAAAAAATAACACTTCTCTAGATTAAAAAAACATGATTGTTTTGAAAAAGAATCGCACCATCCTTTCAGTACCCTTGATCAGTCCAACATTACGATTTTATACAGGGTGGGTCGAAAAAGCGAATCGCATATTGGACCTTATTACTTAATATACTTGTTCAAATTGAATGCGGTTTGCTTTGTCTAAGAGCCTATTATCACTGAAGTGATGTGGTGAAATTTCAATTATGCTGGCTTATCTGTTTTTGATTTAGAGTAAATTTAGTAAAAGTCGTTTTTTTCATGATTTTACAGATTAAGGCAAAAAATAAGCCATCTTCATGATATTATAACTTTTTTGATTAATTAAGCATGTTTGAAGCCAATGCACATTATGGGTTACTATGTCAAAACGTGCAATTTTTGATTAAGGCTTTGTCATTTTACAATAATTCAAAATTCAGTAAAGCAAACCAATTCATCGATAGCTAAACGAAGTGGCTTTACATTAAAAGTTTACTCAACATTCACAGAGTACTGTAAAGTTGCAAGGCAACAAATGTCACTGATGTTTCTGACAGATGCTTTCATGACTCAAAAAACGACTTTTGTTAAATTGCTTGTGCCTTTCGAACAACGTAGTAAGTTCTAATATCACTTCAATTCCTAAGGCCCGTATGCACAAAGGCCGATAAATTTAATCGGCGATTAAGGCAATTTCGTAGATTAATCAATCGGAGATTAACGACCGATAAAAATCCGTATGCACAAAGGCCGATTAAAGGCCGATTGACTAATCGCAGATTAAATTTTTAATCGTCGATTAAACGCCGATTAACAACAATTTTGATTGGAATTTCGGGTACTGGACAAGTCCAGTAGGTAGAAAAACGAGTACCTATTTTTCTGTTTGAATCGGTTATTTTTTTGGCATGCCTGGACAGGATTGATAAAAGCACAAAAGTAAAAAGAGGTTGGGTGGAAGCTGTAGTTTTGAAATTTTTTGTCATATTTGATCGCATTAATTAAAACTGCGAAAAATGGACATCAGTAATAAACTTCGCGAAAGAATGTAAAATTTTGACAATGAAAAAATCGAATTTCTCTTTGAATGCGCTCCGAAAAAGCTGAAATTATCGAAAATAAAAAAACGGATTCAAAAACGGCGACTGCTAAAAGCAAGGCATGGGGTGCTATTGAAGAAGTTTTCAAAGCGAATTCTAATGTGAAAGATCGCAGCAAAGCTTTCAAGTAAATTGATTAATTCCCTAGCGCTGTTTTTGTTCAACTTGTATTGCGACCAAAATTTATCATCAGCGTAACTTCCTAGCGGATTTGCTCGTTCCAAAAATACCCTCCATGGAATCACGTTTTCCAAATTTTCGTCATAATTTTCGTCCAAATCGTCAAGGAAGTCAAGAACGTCCATAATCAAAGAAAACAGAAACCAACTGGCTCACAAACCGAAAGAAACTCACACTTATCGGCGTTTAAACCTGGGGAGGGGTAGGATTAAAATCTCCGATTAACCGAATCGCCGATTACCACTAATCGGCCTTTGTGCATACCGATAAATTTAATCGGAGATTAAAGTTGTAGTTTAATCTCCGATTAGCGCTAATCGGCCTTTGTGCATACGAGCCTAAATGCAGGGATGATAAGCTTTTTAACAAAGCAAACCGCTTTTCATTTGCTTCCGTCGTTAAGAAGTTGCAAGGTCCGATAGGCAATTCGTTTTTTTAACCACCCTGTATTTTTTTGCTAAAAGCAACTCTGCATTTCTCGAATGAATAATGCGAACTCTATGCCGAACATTTGCTTTACTGTACGCAAAATAGTATAAAATGCTGAAAAATTTAATTTACACATCGTCGTGTCCAAAAACAAGCAGAACAGGTCGGAAAAGAGGTTATAAGATTAAGAAAACAAAAAACACGGAATATCGAAAAAGTGAGCATTTTCAAGGCATTTTATAAAATTTTTTGACTCTACTTTATCGTAAGAATTTTCCATTTGTTTTCCATTTTTATGCTTTTTAGATAATAATTTTACGAAAAATTTAAAAATTAAACTCTGCATTACCTTATTATGATATTGCATTAATTGTACTATCACGCGTATATCCGAAGAAAAATTTTTAATCGAGATAACTCGCATAATATTAGCCGCATCCTCAGCGTCTGGATCAGATGAATATTTGTTGGCTAAAACTAAGCATGCATCAGCAGAACCGATCTGAAAAAAATTGCATGATGAGAACAGAGTACATAAAAGTACTTCGTATATCTAAGTAAATTATCAAAATTTTTACGATTATATTTTGCATGTAATTAATAAAAGTTGGTAACAAATTTATACCTTAACTCTTGATAAATCTATAGAATCCATGACGGTGCCTTGAAAAAATTCCACTTTAGTGAAATGTCGTTTGAATAAGCCTTCTAGTTCAAGGTCGGGCGGTAACCTGATTTTCAAAGCAATAAAAATAGCCGAGCAGAAACAATAGCTACATGTTTGATCGAAAAAATCACTGATGAGGAGAGCAAGCGATAGGTTTATCCAGGGGCGGATTTAAGGGTGGGCAGGGAGCCAGCCACCCCTCCCCCTTTGGCCCAAAATAGTTGACGACTTAAAGAATGGATATGTAATTTGCAATGATTTTTCCGTCCGTGATCATAATTTCTCTAATTTTTCATGACATTTATCTACTTTTTTGACGACCCAGAAGCCATTTTTTGCACATGGAATAGGTCTCAAGACAATTTCAGGAGTAGAAACAGCTGTTTCAGCATAGATGTCTGCTATTTTCAAGCATAACCTTCAAATATTTTAGATGTTCCGCGTCAGAATACAGGAAATCGATCAGTAAATCAAGCTTCCAGAGTTCTTCCGCCCAATTTTCGCAAATTTTCGAACGCGCCGGATCTTCGCCAAACTCAAAGAAATTTAACAATTTTTTCGCACAAAAGTCTCGGAAATTTCAAAATTTTTCCGGAAAAGTTTGCGTCAAAAGTGATTTTATATCAAAATAGACAATGTGACATGTCTATAAACGCTATTTCGCATGCGAAGGGCGAATTTTTGACCTATTTTTGACTGTTTTTGAAAAAGTTGAGGTACCATCCCTCCTTAAGTTTCGCTGCGTAAGTGAGCAGTCATCTCTGTAAAACACGAATATATTACCTGTGTAAAAATACCACTTCTACGTCAACGTCTTCTCTATCTTCATGCAGGAAATCTTGCAAGAAATGGCTAACTGATTCATAGGTTATGTAACCGCATACTATTATATGCCTGTTAAAATTAAATCATGAGCAATCGATTGATGATGCAAAATAGAAAAAATTATTTTCATAATTTTTGAGACAGAAATATCAGTAATTTATTTGCGCAATATTTTAAGCTGTTAAATTTAAATGATAAAAAAGTTCTTTTTTTGACTCGTAAAAAATATACACAATAATCACTATTACCTTTTTCCTCTCTCTCCTTTATAAACGCCACCATATTTTTGTCTCGAGCCAATCAAATCTGCTATTTCAGGTATATAGCTGGCAAACATTGCCTAAAGAAGCATTTGAATTTTGATTTAATGATAAGCGCGCGCTAAGTTAGATAAGCTTACTAATCCACCAAGAATGAAGAATACCATGAATCCTTTTCCAAGAACTGTAGTACTAAAATCAGCCAAGTAGTTTTATAAAAACTCACAAAATAAAGAAAACATCTATTTACCAGTAAACGTCTCCGTATCCAACTGTACTCATGGTGACAAAAAGGAAATATACGCAATTCCAATACGTGATTCGTTGACTGTTCTTGAACTCATAAAATGGGTCACCGCTGTTTTCAAGCTGAAATAATTAATTCAGCATCAATCAATCCTTTACAGACACTCACATGACTGACCCATTACAAACGATAAATAGCTCAAATTAAAGTTGATTTTAGATAAGCAGAAGCTTTAAAGAACCCATACGCGAAATAAAAATATACTATTTGGATTAAAAAGCCAGCAAAAAAGTGAGTTAGCTGCAAAAATGAAATTAGATTGAATCAGATAAATTAAGGCAATGTATTTCGGACGCTTAGATGTGTGCCATACATGTAACGGCTCGGAATTTCGGTTGAGAGTCTCCGGAAGATTTTAGGGGGATTAGTGACCTCAAATTTTAGGCTAAAAAAACGCCTAAAACGGCCAAAAAACTCTACTTTTTCTGAAAATCGGAAGGTCAATAAATTTTCTAGCTTTGGAAGGGATAGGGGACGACCGGCTTTGGGTGGGCGGATCCCTCATCCTCCCTGTTACATGTATGGTGCGTGCACAGCTTACCAAATGAATAAATCCAGCCCCAGTCAAAGAGACAGACACGAATATTGTTAGTAGCTGCATCAAACGAATGCTAGAACCCGATTTTAGTATGCTCAAGTATTGCAGAATGTCCGGAACCGACATGAGACGCAGAGCTCGCAGAAATCGCAAACCTTGGTGAATGCATTTTTTATATGAGAAAGGAAAAAATAATATGCGTGGCAAAATCTATTTAATTTAAAAAGCTTAGATCTTGAGAGACTATCGGAGACGATATTCACTTTAAATTGAACTTGCATATTCCAACACAGGTGAATAGAATGTACGAGCCACTTAATTTTTGATAAGGGAGAGAGCGACAATTTTGCAACATTAAAATTGATTAATATTGAGCGGAAGATTCAGAAACAGACTGAAAGCATACGCGTGCACATAATTGAATGAGAAAAGTGTACGGATGAAAATCATGCGGGATTTAACTCACGAGAAATACAACACCTGCAGCTGATAAGCTAACAGCAACAAAAACAGATATGAGTTGGGTGAGGCGAATGGAACGCTTCGATCGAATCATATTCAAATATTGTAGAATATCAGGGACGCTGATCAGGCAGAGGGCTCGCAAAAATCGTAAGCCTGACTCAAAAATTGTTCGTGCGTAGACAAAAATTCGTCGAAGACATTCAACAATAAAAACATAATGTATGTAATTCATGCGACTCACTTTTTTTGAAATAATAATAAATTTTATGCGCAGCTAGGAATCTCACGAGAATCAACAAATAAGTTCACATGTATACATTTGTATTTGAGCTTCATTTCAGCTTCATGTATCATGCAAACACTAAGTGAGTCTCATGACGAAATTTTTTGCAATGCTTCGACTTCTAAATCTGCCTGGACATCTGCATCACTAAATGATTCAAAAGTTGTTAAAATACAGTATTTTACATAAGTTACACTTACCTATCCAATTTCTTTCCAAGTATATTGAAACGAATGAAGGCGGGATAGTAAAATAATCTACAATGCTGTATACCTCGAGCAAAAACCATACTTTATCCGGAGCGGCAATGAACTTAAAAAATTGACAATATAAAGTAAACAATTTCACGAAATCCAATGTTTTCCATACTCGAATGAAAAAATATATGAGAAAGAAAATATTGAAAACCAGATCAATTTGTTGGCTGGGACTTTCGGTTCCTGGTTGACACGTCTCAACCAACGAGCTTTGTCTGCGAAGCAGAAACAGTTGAGGACAACACGGCGCAAAGAAGGAATGAATCTGCTCTTAACATCTTACTTCGATGCATCGTAGAAATATATGATTAGCGAAGCAATGCTGAGCACGAAAACGAGCACAACCTGAAAATTAGTTTCATCATTCAAATATCAAAAACGTCTTTATCGGTGATTCTCAAAGATATTTGGTTATTTGGCTATACTTCAGCACCTTATTGTCCAAAGTCGCATAGCGTTAAGATTTCAATTGATTGAAAACCATAAAAACATGGAATAAATGAAAAATAATTGCTCTAACTTTTGTCCCAAGCCCTTAGGTTCGCTGCTTGCCAGATCTTGAGGTCATCAGGTCATAAAGCAATCAGATTATCAGTCCTATTGTGCTAGAACAAGCTCACAAAATTTTAAAGCGTTAACGTACTCACCAATGAAATATGAATAGTGCCTTAACCATTTACTTGTTTCTTCATTAAAGACACACGATAGCTCTAGATTTCGCATGTCTAATTCAAACAAATTTTTTGGAATATTCATTCTTGAGAAGATCGTGACACCAATGCACATCTGGACCAGACATACTCGTCAGAGATTAAAGATAGATGGAAAAATATTCCGAAGAGAATAATGCTAAATAAAAGCTGAAAGCAGACAGAGGTAAACGTTTGGCAAAAGTCCTCGGAAGCGACCATGAATGATGTCGGTTATTGCGCTGTTTTAACGTTTTCCCGAGCTTTAAAGATCATTCCAACTCAATGGCTTGCCGACATGACTCTAGAACCCACTTATGTACATACGTTCATGTATATTAATAATTTCTTATTTCGCACTACATAGAAAGTTTCTGTAACACTTGATGCACTATGCTTTCTTATACTGATATATTCTGGGAAGAAAAATTGATAACAATGTACGAGGATTTTTTTCATCAAGCTATTATTCTTAAGACTCTATATCTAATGGCTATGATCAAGCACAATTCTTAATTGAATACAGTATGAATAGGCTTTTTCTGACTGGTTTTTTAGTGCGATTAATACGAATATTACCAAAATACGACCGCTCGTTCTTTGCCCCGAAATTAGTTCACCTGCCCAATCTTTCGCTACTGTCATCCAACCGATGCGAACCTCCTTTGGTTCAAGGATATAACTTGTGTTCACCATCTTCTTTGCATTTGAGTTCCCTTCTTCCTTAGCAGGCCTAAGAATAAGAAGAATATGCAAAGCCATATTTAAATGCTGAATTTCGGCTAAATGACGATGTGAACTTTTTAAACGAAATGCTATTTGCACTTATCGACAGACATGCAGCTGTGGGGGATAGGGGGACTTGTCCGCTCGAAACTTTGGAAGTACGAGTATTTTTCACAAGGATCCCCAAAGAAAAAGTTGAAAGTTATTGATGCCCATTTGTAAGACTGTCAGAATAGATTTTACGACACTTTTAAGCTAATAATTCTAAAATTTTTGGGCTCTTCGCGTTGTTTTATATAGTTTTTGGGCTCTGTGCAGAATATTTCCCGTATTATTTTTCCTTGCGATGCGTTCCTTAGAGCGCAAAACAGTTTTAACAATGGGTCAAGCTTGGATACAATGTTTAGAAATCATTTGTAAAATGTTGTTGTTTTTTTCTATGTTTTTTTTCTAAAATTTTTTTCCAAATTCACAAGGCCAGCTACGTGCCTGTTTTTCAGTGATACAATAATAAGCTAGCGATGAAAACTATTAACGAAATCTGGTAGTTATGAGTTTATTCAAAGGAACAAATTGAATAGCAAGATGACGGCGCATGCATCAGCATCTTGTTCAGTAGCGTACGTAAAATCATCAATTTGAACAAAACCAGTGAATAGTTGTCGAAATCAACTGAGCGCTCAAGCATTGAACTCAAAAGCAATAATTAGAAATTGGAGAAAACAAATTAGAATGTAAAATTGTTAATCAAGTCATTTTGCATCGTCCAACGTTTTCTAATATGTACTTAGCGAAAATTAAGAAAGGATCAGGATCGATTAATTAGTTTATCGTTCCGCTCACCTGAACTCGACTTCATCGTTGTTGCGTTTTTCGTCCAAGTTCGTCGCTGAACAAGCGGCGTTGGTTTTCGGCGCCGCCTTTTCGTCGCTAGGCGACAATTCCTTGTCGCTGAGCAGCGGTCTGCCGCCGCCCAACAACGTTCTCCACGTCGGCCAGCGGAACCACAGCGGCAGGCGATATCGATCGTCGGTGTTGGCGTCGTAGACGAAAGCGCCGATGCGCCACGCGACGACCAACGTCAGCGAGAGGCAATAGCTGATTATCGACGACAGCAAGAAACACCACCATTTTCGGCCCTCCAGGCATTCGCGCTCCTCTTGGCTCATGTGGAAGTAGGAAGCGTTGCCGCAACCGAACATCATCAGGTTAGCGCCGTGGGCTCCCTTGATGTGGCCGCCTATAGCATGGTACCAATCGGGATTCATTATCGCCCGCGCAATCTACCGTTTTACTGTGCGTTCACGCGCAATAATAATTACATAGGTATGAATTGTGGGGTTATATTAATTTTGGCAATGACGCTCGATTTCGAAGGATCTGGGCGCTATAACATATTCGGAATAAGTGAAACTTTGAATCAGAATACTTGAATAGCAAAGTGAACTCGCGCATTTGTTGACGTTAGGAATTCAGTGTTTTTATTAAATTCCGCATAACAGTATGTGATCTTTTAGTTATTTCTTCGTTTTTTAAGATGAAATTCTAATGAATGAAAAACAAAAGTTCAGTACCATACATAAGCAGCAGCCGAATTCTGAGAGGTCTAGTGGTGTAAAACTGGCAAAAATCCAAAAACTTGCCGAAAATTCAGTTCTGAGGAGGTCTATCGATTTTGGGGGTCTATCGAATTCTCGAGGGAGGGCGTTCGGACCTTTTGAACAATTTCCCCGCCACCGTTTTTCAGCCGATCTTTTGAAGGTTTCAATCATCTTACTTTGAAGGGTTCAATCATCTTATCTATGTGAATTTATGTGGAGAAAACGTAACGAGAACGAAGATTGTTTGTTTGAAAAGATGTTGAAAGATATTGCTTAATTCATGCCCGCGCCTTAAATTCATAAAACGGTGGCGGGGAATTGTTTAAAAGGTCCGGGGGTTCTACCCCATGCAAATGTGTGTTCGGAAAAATCGGGAACAGAAGAATAAGAGAGACTCTCTAGGTCAACGCGAATATTAAAAATGCAGAGGATTCATTATATCGTGCGAAGGGAAAATTTTTAAAATAATCTATTTTTACTGTATGGACGAACTGCACTTATGTTTTAAGCAAATCGGAACGGTAATTGTTTTATAGCAAAAATGTATCCTAAATGTTTTGTTCACATTACGAACAATTTGTTGTTTTAATGCTCTAGCCGCATTTATATTAATTCAATGCAACTACGGAATTAAAATGAAGTGTATGAAAGACGAACTAACGATGCATTTTAAACGTCAAAATGCTTACTCAAAATTGTGCAACGGTGTAGCGCTCGTCAACAAAGCAAATACGAATGGAATTGAATTGCCAAGCTGATAAAAATATTATTCAAAAATACCGTTACTTTGTCATAAGATTAGTAAATTATTTAATAAATTGAATACTTGCACATTTATCAGGTCAATGGCGAATAGCTTACAGCGTTTTCAGAGCTTTAAAACGTGTAATATTTTTAGCTCCCATAAAGGTGATTCAAAAAACGTTTGTATTTACTTCGATATCTCGTTCTTATGTTAGATTCCTTTCTATGTTCGTAATTTATGCATGTGTAACGCCTAGACGCGAAAACTGGGCACACTTTTTACGTAAGCGCTTTTGTAAATGTCTTATTCATCGAATCATTGCCTTTCTATTGCACTACCTGTGTTCAGCGAAGCTAAAGCATTTATTCATGAACTTGAACGAATACTAATTTTGCTTTGACAGCATCAGCAATCAGTAAACATTGTTCTACTTTTACAAGCGACTTGAAAATTAAGACGCGCGTGTAAAACAAAATTATGAAGTAGAACCTAAATAAAAGTTTCATATTACCTATGATATTAAAACAGAAAGACGTACAAAAAAACTTTGCTCGATCAGAGATTGCAGGAAACAGATTTTTTAGGTAAAAGTCGAAACTGATGCATCAGTCATGAAAGTAAAAAACCAATCCAATGTTAAAAGAAGTTGTGTTGCCGTTAAATGAAAGAAGGGGAGTAGTCAAACACGCTCAATTAATTATATCAGCAAACTGAATGTAAAGTAAAGATGGAGCCGCGTTGTAAGCCAAGATTTCATCTTTTTAAAGCATTTGAGCCAATCATGCAACCAGAAATGCCGCCCAAACGCATTTCTGTATTCACGAGCATGCGCGTAACAGTCAGTTTTAGATTTAATTTTCACCGTTTAGCTTTTTTCGTTTAGCTTATCGCTCATCCGACGAACGTTTAAAAACAGCATCACACAGGCCTTCTGATTGCTCGATACGCTAACCCGATTTGTGCGCTTTATCAGTGCTAGGATATATTAGCCTCGGCTGAAAAAACCTCCCGTTTTTCTAACCGTGTTGTAAATTTATTGGCTATATCCTAAAACGCTCTTTTTTAAAAAATCTGGCACAAACCGTGATAAACCTCATAGTAATATGTTGTGGGTCTCGTCCCTATGTGTGCAAGTAACAGGCCGTGAAAAAGGTCGTGTGCCATTATATCAGTAAACGCGCGGGCAAGACAATGAAAGGAAACCCGATATGAATGTTTATAAAAATTCTATTTTAGCTAACGTTCTCCTTTAATTACATTTACCCGGCTTTCTTACAGCAACGATGCCGATCGATAGTGAATAATTAGTTATTCAATTATAGTAGCACAAAAATAACACAGCTCGTCGGCATACTTTACGTTTAATAAGATTAGATCGCAAACTTCTGAGGACGAGTTAGCTTTTTTCTGTACTTTTGATCATGTTCTTTCATATTTCAAACAGGCAAAGATGAGTTAGCGAGCTTTTCCGGACATAATTTTCTAAAGCAGGATTACTATTTTGCTTTAAAAGTGACTTCGTCGCAATAAAAAAGGTGGGTATCGTACATAAAGAGATAAAGAGAATAGTTGGTGCAAGGCCCATCAATAGTTGCTGAATTTCTCATCATTGATTTCAGAAATTACACTATCGTGTGTTTCACACAACTTCGATCATAAATTTTAAAACTATGTCCGACAACAAGCTGACAGATTGCGATTATAGCATTGATTTGAAATATCGTAACCCTCGGCCTCCTGTCGATGAAAATTCTTAAAATTAATGCACAAAATTTAGATACAAATCTCCTAAAAGTGGTATTATACCTATGAAATTCAAGTATTTCTGCAAGAAAAGTATGATTTTTGTCCATTATATTTCCGGATTATTTTTGCCTTATTTTTCGAAAATTTTTTCACTTATTAACTCGTTCTTCGTTATGTACAAATGCATGTTCTGCATTTGTTCTATTATTTTAAAATTTCAAGATTGAAAAATCAAGAGAAAAACAAAAATAATTTTTAAAATCTAATGAAAAAGGTACTGGATTCTAGAGGTGAAACATGTTGAATTTTAGGCAGATTATGTAAAGGACTTGACTTTCGCTCTTTTTTGTTTCAATGTTTTCTGTCTAAATTTTCGTCTTTTTGTAGTACATGTGCGTAGAGCGCGCACTACATGCTGGCAGCCGTTTCAAACGATGTTTTCGCTTCCAATTAATATCCTTGAAATTTAGAGCAAACGCCCCCGAAAATTAAGTCAATATCATTTTAATTAGTCAATAACGTAAAGTTTTTATAACAGACAATGAATTCATACCGCAATGGTAGGCATTCAACACGATTATAAATATGCTGGCTGATATGCAACAAAACAAACTTGTGTAACATCGCGGTACGTGCAACATAAAAAGCAATCTATAACTATAGATCAGTCGAGATTTTCGTCGTTCTCAATCACTAAATATTTTTCAGTGCTCTAGCTGGTTCATATTCTATTCCTTGATCAAAAGGTTCGAGGACATATACCTGCAAAAGAACAAAAATAGTTTTCGCAATTCACTCCTTTCATAAGGCATAAAAACGGATGTTTAGTGTGAGCGGTTTTGAAAATAGCTTGTGATAAAACGTCTAAATTGTTTATAATCATCTGTCCTAATCAGATCGGAAAAATGTTGAAAATCCGTTGATATTTACTCATTAAAAGTAAAATAATTCGATTTTACAAATGCTTTTAGAACATTTTATTAAAATATTCAATTTTTGTTTACTCGCTGAGTCTCATTTTGAGAATATTTTTTAGTTTTGTTCAACTGAATATTAGTAAAAACAAAGGCATAAAATTCAGTGTAGTCACTGCGTTTAGCTTTGACACTATTGATGTAACAGTCCGAAACAAAGTAAAGAAAAATAATTCAGTGCAATAACATTTTTATATTCTTAACTTCCCAAAATTTAAAAATCACTAAAAAAAGTTACGGAAGGTAAAATTAACTTCGAAAATTTTATGATATGAAGAATGGTGATTGATTTTGCACGTGACATAAATCTGATTTTGCAGTCTGAATTTTACATTATAACTTTTTTGCTAACAGGTTTCATATAAATCTAACACCTATTGTCTGTTTCACATAACTTCGTGCATAAATTATGAGAATTATCATCGACAGTAAGCCGGGGGTTACGATAATTATATATTAGATTAATGCTATAATCGCAATCTGTCAGGTTATTGTCGGAGATCGATTTAAAACTTATGATCGAACTTGTGTGAAACAGACTATAGATCCTAGAATGAATTGTTTAAGGACAAAATTAATATGCTAGAACCTTGTCTGATGGCAGCAATTTCAATTCGGCTGGCGGATTAGTGATGACATATCGCTTTCGCGATTGTGGGTTGAACGAATCGTAGAGACGATACAAGCCGATGCATAACATTCCATGATCTTGCACAGCGTTAATGAATAGTTGACCATAAACCGAACCGCTCTTAGAAAATTACAAAAGCGATTTGAAGCTAATAACTTACTATGAAAATGGGACGGTTTTGATATAAAAGTAAGATTGAGAGAGAGTTAGTAGCATTCGAAAATGCACAATAAAAATATAGGTAATAAAAAGATTAGTTTATATGAGGTAAAAATTATTTGTCTCTGTAAGGATGACTCGCTTTGTTCGATTCTATCTGAGACCATCGACTTGAGCAGTTGTGTGGAGAATGTGGAACTAAAGTCGCAAACATAAATATACAGCATGGCCGATCTGGGGAATCATCCATAGAGCTTTGCTCAGCCAAAATTGCCACAGAAACTGGTGTGAATGCAAAAATAGTGTCAGTATTACGTTAATCCTCTGTCTGATCAATTTTAAAGAAATTTTTCGATTTTCATTCGTTTTTTGAGCGTACTTCTAATTAGTTTCCTCTGAAATTTTTTGTATTTTTTCATTCTAGGGTCAAGTCAAGACCCCTAATCCCCACGTGCATGTCTGGTCACAACCACAAGTGCAGTCAAGTGGAAGCCACCAAACGTGTACTGGAAGGTCTTATGCGTTGAAAATCTCCCCGCCTTATCGAATTAAAATAGTCCGAAAAAGTAATGCAGAGGTAAAATGAGGCGAAATCTGTTTCAAGTAACATTTATCGATGACTTCTAGGATAAACAGTTATATCCGATTCCTGCCTTAATTCTGCTCTGTTTTTACATTATAATAAAATAAGATTTTCCGTATTCATCTGAGTTTCCCTAAATACCAGAGTATATGTCTGATTTTAATAAATAAATGCCTCTAAATTAGAAAGTATTTTTTAATTTTTAAATAATGAAAATCGTACTGTTATAGCTTGGAAACGGCCACCGAAAACCATCAGCTGAGAAACTTTACAGCGATTGCGTCGTTTAAGAGTTTCTGGAGTAGACAGGCCGCCCCTGACGCCTGCACCTTCGGCTAAAATTAGCTCCATCTCATTCGTCGCCCCTCCAGTCACTAAGGTTCGAATTAAAGTGAGAGCCGAATCATTGAAATAAGTCTAAACTATAATAACGTCCGAGATATTAGGGTGTTTTATGATATTAATAAAAAATTTATATCGAAAGGCTCAGGGAAGGGTCTCGCATAAAGGCTGTAAGCAATCAATTATGGATTCTTCCATGACATTATGGCGCAGATAGGGCATTTTGCTTTAAACAAATACAAATAAAACAAAAAGCTCATTGGAATTTAACAAAATTTAACAATTATTGATGTATCTAAGGGGGCGAAAACCACATCGATCTCACATGGCTGGTGAGATCAATTATGTCTATGTACGTGTTTTATATGGCTTTTGGGAATTATAATAATTTTGAAATTTCCGAATTTTTTGGCGACGCTTATTATTGAAATTCATTGTGTTTGACTGCTTGCAAGCCTAATTTATGACTTTGCAAGGATTTCTGGAATAAAACGTAGTACGCAAACATATCAGTTTTTAGCTAAATATCAACTTTACTACACATTTCTTCACTCGCTTTGTAAGTTCTAAAGCATAACGAATGCAACTTTTTCGGCATTTTACGCTGAAGTTCAGCTTGGAAATAACGTAGCGTAATTCGACAGCTTGAGACTTTGTTATTCACGAAATATTAGAAAAATTATGAAAATTTCGTGTAAATATCGGTTCATCAGGAAGGATTCTGAAAGCGCATCGAGAAGTGGCGGCAAAAAGTTGTTTAAAACCGGAGAAAGCGGATTATCGACATTATTTTTGACTATTCTGAAGGAATTTAGAGTAAGACCACTTTGTTAAAATCATGGATGGCCAATGCATTTAATACGATACATTCTTTTCAGGCTGCAAATGTATCACTTCAGAAAAATTTAAATCTATTGACTTCAATTTTTTCTTTTTCGACAATTTCAGAGTCTTACTTGCAAAATACTATTTTGAAATGGATTT